>CM053742.1:117953100-118088466 GCA_028658305.1 Pachyuromys duprasi
TACTGCCAGGCACTAGCGCTCCCTCACCTCTCCTGGCTGAGCTTTCAGAGAAAGAGCTACCAGGATGGGTTCCTTTTCCTAGCTTCCCACACCCCAGCAGGACCCTTCTGCAGAGCCAGGACTTGGTTGTGCTCTCAGGACCACTGGAAGTACTGCCATTGGGGGAACATAGATGTTGGCACATAAACTAGCAAGACTTGTTTTGCCAGCTGTCTCCTACATGTGAATTTCACCCTCTGAGTTCCATGCAGAGGGACAACACTGCTTTTGGTGGAGAGTTCCAGTCAAGTGTGACAGTGTTATTGACACCCTGGGCTCAACTCACCAGTCCCTCCCATTCACAGCACCCTCCCCACCCACAGGAGGCCCCACCTCTACCTTCTAAGTAAGGAACTATGCTCTGTAGGCAACAGAGGGAGCAGGCTCCTCTAGCCTGGCATTGGATCCCAACGCAGATCCCTTGGACCTTCCAAGACTCAAGGGTCTAACATGGCTACCCAGCCCTATCCTGTCACTGGTGTAGAGCACTGGAGAGAAGTGTCAGGGGAGGAAGGGGCAGCTGTGATATAGTGGAGGGTCCTGACAGGCAGTCTGTGGCCGGCTCTGTGGGTCGGGTCAATAGGCTAGTGCGGTGGGCCCAGGACCCGGCCAACCTTGGGAAGGTGGCCTCATGGCGGGAAACCTCCATCTGTTAAATTGGCTTTCTTTTTTTCCCCTCTCCAGCATTAGCGCTCGTGCGCTCTTTCTCTTTTTCTTTCCCCTCCTCTCTCTTCCCTGCCCATCTCCCCTCATTCCCAGTATAGCTTATGTAGTGCTGGCCCTGGGTGTGCCTGGCACTGACTGTCAGGGCCACGTTGGGGGAGTACTCCAAAATTGGCAGTCGTTGGTCAACAAAGCATTATGTGCCTGATAGGGTGTGTCTGTGTGTGCACGCACATGCGTGCTTGAGTGTGAGTGTGTGTGTGTGTGTGAGTGTAAGTAACAAGCAGCTGCGCCCTGAGAGCTGTGGTGCTTTCTGTCCCTCCCTCCCTCCGTTCCATCTTCCCTCCATCAGTTCTCCAAACTCCCTTCAATCCCTGTCCCTCATCCATCCAGCTGAAGGGCTCGCTCACTCTTTTCTCCTTTGCTGAAATGGTGTGTGTGGCACTGCTACTGAGGTCTTACTGTGCTCTGCTTTTTCCCACAGCACTCCCTCAACATCCTGGGCCAGAAGGTATCCATGCATTACAGTGACCCCAAGCCCAAGATCAATGAGGACTGGCTGTGTAATAAGGTACAGGGGTGGGTGGGCAGCTTGTGCTGGGGAGAAAATTGGCTCCAGCAGCACATTACTTATTCTCTCAGAACCTGTGAGAGAAAATGTGGTCTTGGGGACAGGCTGTGCAGCCCCAGTGAGCAGGGCCATCATCAAACACAGCCTTGCCTAAAGGTCTAGTAGACATAAAAGAAATAATAACATGAATGACTAATCATTGACAATATAAGCCTACTTTGTGTAGAAGCCAATCAGATTGCTTTGCCGCACCTGTCTTCAAAGCCAGGCTGCTTGCAGACTGTCTCAGGTCTGCTTTGATGGTGGTCAAGGTGTGTATCCTCTCTCTACATCACTTTCCTCGTCTTTAAGAGGTGAGTGGGCAACCAATTAAGTTGTTGAAAGAATGAAACTGTTGATGGGAGAGTAACACAAAAACACTTCTGGCCCACATTCAACTCTGTAAGTGCCTGTTACCTTTGAAAAGAGGCACAGAGTGTTCTGAGGGTAACTCAACCTTAATACAGCCATGCCAATATTAAGCTTCAAAGGTCCACCCTATAGGTTGTTTGATCACTGTGATCTTCCCTGAGAGGAAGGTGAGGCTCAGAGAAGTGGAACCATGCATGAGCCTTTAGCTCACATAGCCACCTCCTGTTCCCTAGGTGGCCTTAGGTCTGCCCTGAGGCCAGCTTTACATCTCCCAGTACTATCTGTAGTCCTGAAATAGAAGGAAGGCTGAAAGCTAGTGGAAGACCCTGTCTTTTCCTTGAGAAGGAATCTGGTTAGTAGGAGAATGGTATCTGTCATCTTTATATAGGTGCTCAACCTCTCTGGAAAGAGGGACAAAATGATAATGGCACTTCATCTTTTTCATATTTTCCTTGAAACCAGCGTTCTTTGTCTTTTTCCCCTCCTTTTTTGTCCTACATGTCTTTCAGTTACCAGATCCTGTCACTTCATTTCAGAATAGCCACATTCCTTCCTTTGCTATTCTTACATTTTATACCAATTCCCATCCAGTTCACACAGAGACCTGTTTGTTTTATTAGTGTCATCCCTCTTTCTCTAGCCTCACTTGTGATGTTGCAACTGAAACTCAGCTCTGACTATGCCCTACCTGCTCTGCTTAAAAGTCTAATAACATCTAGTTTTAGCATGAAGACCCTCTTAATTGTCACCATCTTCCCTTGCCAGCCTTAGCTTTTGTCTCTGCATGCCCTCTTCACCAGCTGTAGAAAGTCTGTTAGTCCCTCCCAGCAAAACTAAACCTCTGGGTTTCCCAGATCTAACATCCCTGCTTCTGTGTAGCCCAGCTCAGTGAGCTCCGGCCCTCTCAGCCCATTCTCTGTCCCTTAGTCTTGTCAATGCAATGTAAGCAGAGTGTCCTGATCACATGGTATAGGGCCTGACACAGGAGCGCTGCTTAGAAACTGACTGGCACAGGAATAGAATGCGATGGAAACTGGACAAGGTCTTTGGTAGCTGGAATGTCCAAGAAAAAATGTAAAAATAGAATTTAATCTAGTTGTAGCAATAATGAAGAGAAAGGATCTGACTAAAAGCTGCTGACTTCCAGCAGGAAGTAGTGAAGATGTTTGTTAGTTAAGCAATTATCAGGAAGACGGGATACAATCCTGAGAGTTGATAGTGCCAAGAATTTGGGGAGGGAAAGCAACTGCTGTAACTTGTGATAGTTGCTGATTGTTGAAGTAAGAGGGCTGGTGCTGGGAATGAATTGTCAGAGAAGATTAACAGAAAGTTCCAGAAGACTCCTGCCACCCCTGACCCTGAAAACTCCCTTCCTGGGGATTATGTTGTTCTGTGGGTCCACATTTGGAGGATATCATGGAAAGTCCTGACCACTTGGCCTATGCCTCACAGTGTGGTGTCCAGAACTTCAAACGCCGAGAGAAGTGCTTCAAATGTGGTGTGCCCAAATCAGGTGAGCTGTGTTAACTGGGAGTGGCAAGAAGCATGAATTGCCAGTGTGTAGGTGGTTGGTAAGGGTTGGGGAGTATGACCAGAGATGGTGCCTCCACCTTTGTCATCAGCCTACTTTCCACAATCCCTGACAGAGGCAGAGCAGAAGCTGCCCCTTGGCACTCGACTGGATCAGCAGGCACTGCCTCTGGGTGGACGGGAGCTAAGCCAGGGCCTACTCCCACTGCCGCAGCCCTACCAGGCCCAGGGAGTGCTGACCTCCCAAGCCCTGTCACAGGGCTCAGAGCCAAGCTCCGAGAACGCCAATGACAGTGAGTCAGTCGTTCGTTTTCCCCTTCCTCTATGCTTTAGGGCATCTGGTCTGGGACCTCTCAGGCCAGAGAAAAGAATTTGGTCCATCTTGAGGGAGGGAGGGTGTTTCTACCTGGTATGGGGATAAACATATGTAGAGAGCAAAGGGAAGAGTTGTATGAGAGAGTTCCTGATAGATGAGAGACAGAGCTGGCACCTGGACTCACAAGCAGAGTTTATTCAAGAGGAAGAGGTGAGAGGAAGCAGAAGAGACATGAGCAAGACAACAGGGAACAAGGAGGATTCACTAGTGGGCCCCCCCCCCCAGGCAGGCTTTCAGAGGTGCTTCCTAACACTGGGCCCTTTCCCACAGCCATTATTTTGCGCAACCTGAACCCACACAGCACCATGGACTCCATCCTGGGGGCCCTAGCACCCTATGCGGTGCTGTCCTCTTCCAATGTGCGTGTTATCAAGGACAAGCAGACCCAGCTGAACCGAGGCTTCGCCTTCATCCAGCTCTCCACCATCGTGGTGAGGGCGGCATAGGGGGGGGCCGGGCAGCCATTGTCCCGGCCCCCAGGGTAGGGAGGAGGGACCTTTACCCCACCCTCACCGCGGTCCAAATCTGGAAATGGGGCAATGGAGCCGGGGGGCCTCCCCGGGCCTGACCCTTGGGTTCCTGCCACCTCTTCACCCATAGGAGGCAGCGCAGCTGCTGCAGATCCTGCAAGCCCTGCACCCTCCGCTCACCATCGATGGCAAGACCATCAACGTGGAGTTTGCCAAGGGTTCTAAGAGGTCAGAGCCCCCACCTAAGTCCCCTCACAGCTCCCCCCACCATGCACCTTGGGGTTCCCTGTTTCATTTCCAGTTTCTACTATCCTCCCCAGGGATATGGCCTCCAATGAAGGCAGTCGCATCAATGCTGCCTCTGTGGCCAGTACTGCCATTGCTGCTGCCCAGTGGGCAATCTCACAGGTACTTGACCTCCTCTGTCCCCATTACCCTGGCACCTGATTTTCTTAACCCTTCTGTACT
Organism: Pachyuromys duprasi; assembly: GCA_028658305.1. Taxonomy (NCBI): domain Eukaryota; kingdom Metazoa; phylum Chordata; class Mammalia; order Rodentia; family Muridae; genus Pachyuromys; species Pachyuromys duprasi. The sequence continues at coordinate 117,957,629 of CM053742.1, forward strand.
CTTTGCAAACAACAAATTTGGCTTGTTATCAAAACATGCCCTGTTACAAAGCAAGTGTTGTGGGCCTTCTACTTTGCTCCCGCCTTTCTAGGTAGTTATCCATTCCCGCTCCATCCTTTCTATCCTTCCCAGTTACCTTTTGAACGTTTTTAAAGATTTTTTTTTCTTGTACTTTATTTTTATGTGTATGAGTGTTTTGCCCGTACCTATGTATGTGTACCATATGTGTGCCTGGTGCCCTCACAGGTCAGAAGAGGGTGTCTGATCCCCTACATATAGAATTTTGAATGCTTTTTAACAACCATGTGGGTCCTCAGAACTGAACCTGGGTCCTTCGCAAGAGCAGCAGGTGCTCTTATCTGCTGAGCTATCTTTCCATCCTCATCTCCCGTATTTTTCTTGACAGCACTCTTTAGGTTGGTTCTCTATGCTGTGGGGTAGAAGTTTAAGTATGAATAAAAAGACTTTATAAATATCTTAAAAAAAAAAAAAACTATGGGAGCTGGGTGTGATCGTAAATGCCTGTAACCCCAGTTCTTAAGAGGTGGAGGCAAGAGTTAGGCCCTGTCTTAAAAACCAAAAAGAAAAAAAAAAAAAAGAAAGGAAAAATTTTGGTAGAAGAGAATAAAGACTAGGAGGATAGCAAGATATGATGATGTTCGCCTATAATCCTAGCACCGAGGTGGGTTATGACTTTGTGACAAAGTCAATGGGATTGCCAGTTCTAGGCTAGCATTGGCTACATAGTTACAGGAGTGTGACAGAAAAGAGGGGGCAGGGGAGGCAAGAGATTGGTCTAAGGAGTAATACATGTATTTCATCAGTATTAGTCCAGGGGACATTTGGGCATGTATCCTTTTACTAGTCTCTTTTTTCACCATTGTTCTCTTGGGATCCCTTGCTTTTTACTTAAGACTACATGTTTTTCTGTAAATCCTAGCTCCATATATAGATTACTTGCTTCTGCAGATCTCTTCCCTTATATCCCCTACTGATTTAATGTTCTCCCATGTTCCCTTTAGGCCTCCCAGGGTGGAGAGAGTACCTGGGCTGCCCCTGAGGAGCCAACAGTTGACTACAGCTACTACCAACAAGATGAGGGCTATGGCAGCAGCCAGGGAACAGATTCCCTTTATGCCCATGGCTATCTTAAGAACACCAAGGGCCCTGGCATGACTGGGACCAAAGGGGATCCAGCTGGAGCAGGTGAGCCTCATCCTCTCCCACTAAGCATAATTGTGGGGCCTAGTCGCCCACGGTCTTATGATCTCTGACATTCATGGGCATTCTCCTTTGTTCTCCTTTCAGCTCCTGAGGCCTCCCTTGAGGCAGGGACAGACTCTGTGTCACTGCAGACTTTCTCCCGAGCCCAGCCTGGTGCTGCCCCTGGGCTCTATCAGCAATCAGCTGAGGGGAATAGTGGCCAGGGCACTGCTGCCAACAGCCAGGTGAGAATGACTTTGATACTCTGGGGAGGCTGGTAAGCTGGCAGGGTGCATCCTAAGTAGGTAGGGTGGTATTAACAGACACTGAGTCCTTTTCCCTTATGTGACCCATGAATAGTCATATACCATCATGTCACCTGCTGTGCTCAAGTCTGAGCTCCAGAGCCCTACTCATCCTAGCTCTGCCTTACCACCGGCCACCAGTCCCACTGCCCCAGAGTCCTACAGCCAGTACCGTGAGTATTCATAGCCTGTGGATAAGGTTGTGTGGACATCTCTAAGCAGAGAGGAATTCTTGACAACTTTGCTTTTCCTCCTTGCAGCTGTTCCTGATGTCTCTACTTACCAATATGATGAGACATCTGGCTACTACTATGACCCCCAGACTGGTCTATACTATGACCCCAACTCCCAGGTAGGTGACAGGGTGGCCTAGGGAAAGCTGGAGTGTGGTTTTGTGACAGTTAGCTCTAGAGGTCCTCCCTCATGTCCCTTCCTCCCATTCTTTCCCTCAGTATTACTACAATGCTCAGAGTCAGCAGTACCTGTACTGGGATGGGGAGCGGCGGACCTACATACCTGCCTTGGAGCAGTCTGCTGATGGACATAAGGACTCAGGAGCGTCATCGAAGGAGGGAAAAGAGAAGAAAGAGAAGCATAAGACAAAGACAGCCCAACAGGTGAACCTCCAGCTGTCATCTAGATGTTTGGAGTCTATATTCTGTCACTTCTTGCCCTCTCCTGCTATGGGAAATAGGTGGTGGGTGAGCATGGACAGAGATAGTAACTGCTTCACATAGACAGTACTCTGGAACCAGATCATTTTTTTTTAGTACCAGTAGCAGGGCCACCTACCACTATGAAGTGACTTGTCCTATCTGAGTGAGCTCTGACAGCTTTTGTTTGTCCCACAAAGGGAACCTTCATGCTGCTGGTGGATGTATATTGATCCCAGAGAAATTCTCATAGGCCCATAAGGAGTTGAATAGAAGAAGAAACACTGCAGCGTTTTCTAGTAGAGAGAAGGTAGAGGGAACTTCAGAGAAAGGGTATGACATTGAGGCACAGTGCTTAGAAACAAATAAATATTTTCTCAGCAACATGAGGAATTCTGAAAATGGTTCATGCCCTGGGAAAAATACAAAACAGTAAATGTGACATGTCTGTCACATGCCTTAATCAGGTTTCTGTTGTTGTGATAAGCACTGACATAAAGCAATGTGGGCATGAAAGGTTTTATTTCATCATGAAGGGGAGTGAAGGCAGGAACCTGGAGCCAGAAGCTGATGCATAGACCATAGAGGAGTACTGCTTACTGGCCTTCTCTCCATGGCTTGCTCAGCCTGCTTTCTTGTACAACTCAGGACTACCTGCCTAGGGGATGGCATTGCCCACAGTGAGCTGGGCCCTCCCACATTGATAAGTAATCAAGAAAATGCCCCATAGACTTACTAACATGCCAACCTATTGGAGGCAATTTCTCAATTGAGAGTCCTTCCTACATATGCCTAGATTTGTATCATGTTCACAAAAAACAACCAAGATAGCACACATAAAGCTGAAGGTATGGCTAAGTGGAAGAATTCTTGTCTAGTATCTTGCAAGGCCAAGTACCCTTTCCCCTAGTACACAAGTACATAGCTTTCTATATTTAAAAAGATAAAAATGAAAGGATAAATAGTAATAGAAGTGCCAGTCAGAAGTTGCGGTTTACAACCAGGGGGTGTTTTGAAAAGGATCCTTAGCCAAAACAGAATAGGATCTCGTGCCACAGCCACTGTCCTTCTGACCTACTTGTGCTGCCTCCCAGAAGTATCTACCTTCTTTGCCTAAACTACTTCTGCTGCCTTTGCCTTTGTGCCTTTGCAAACCACATGGAGTAGGTGGGAAGCAAGGAATATTTGGGGATGGGACCAGTAGAGGGGAGTTTATTTTTAATGGGATAGTTTGGAGGAGGTGGAGATATTTGAGCTTGTTTTATAGTTTGTAAAGGACTGTTCTACAAGGGTGAGTCCCAAGAGCTGTAGACCAGAAGCCAAGTACACAGGCTTTTATAGTAGCTCCAACTAGAAAGGTACAGATTTGAGGCTATGGAGCAGAAAGGACTGCTGCTGCAAGAGCCATGGGTAAGAGAATAGAGCTCCAAGCTTGAGGAATTCTTGGAACTTTAACATTCACCTTTAACCCCTAGATTGCCAAGGATATGGAGCGGTGGGCCCGCAGTCTCAACAAGCAAAAAGAAAACTTCAAAAACAGCTTCCAGCCTATTAGTGCCCTACGAGATGATGAACGGCGGGAGTCTGCAACTGCAGATGCAGGCTATGCCATCCTTGAGAAGAAGGTGTGTTGTGACTGCCCATCTGTGCCCCATGTACAATCTCATCACTTTTTAGGATCCTCTGTGAAGCCCTGAACTTCTGTGTCTTTTACCTCAGGGAGCACTAGCTGAAAGACAGCACACCAGCATGGATCTCCCAAAGTTGGCCAGTGATGACCGCCCAGTGAGTTTCAGGGCAAAAAAATGGTAGGGGGTCCCTGATCTCAGCAGGTCTGACTGACTGTTCACCCTCACCGTCTACAGAGCCCACCTCGAGGGCTGGTGGCAGCCTATAGTGGGGAGAGTGACAGTGAGGAGGAGCAGGAGCGAGGAGGTCCAGAGCGGGAAGAAAAGCTCACAGACTGGCAGAAGCTAGCCTGTCTGCTCTGCCGCCGCCAGTTTCCCAGCAAGGAGGCACTCATCCGGCACCAGCAGCTCTCTGGGCTACACAAGGTGATTAAGCAGAGAGCTGGCAGGATATGCTATGTCTATCCTATCCCAGCCCAATTGCTTTTACTCTATCATTATCCCCCCCTTTACAGCAAAACCTGGAGATTCATCGGCGAGCCCACTTGTCAGAAAACGAATTGGAAGCACTGGAAAAGAATGACATGGAGGTGAGGTGTGACCAGCTCCTAGGCTCTATCCCATATGCCCCTTCTTCAAAACCCTGTCCCTCCAGGCAGTGGGACTTAAAAGTTCCTTAGACAAGTTCAGCCTGACAGCCACCATGGTCCTATTGCTGTGAGGCTTCTTCCCAGGTCCCATTCTAACATGTCCTGACCCTCAGGACCTAGGACCAGCCCATACAGAGAGAGATGTGCATGGCCCCCACCTCATCCATGCTTATGTTTGCTGAAATAACAGCCAATTCCAACATCCTCACATGTACAACTTTGTAGCAAATGAAGTACCGAGACCGTGCAGCTGAACGCAGGGAGAAGTATGGTATCCCCGAGCCACCAGAACCCAAAAGGAGGAAGTATGGTGGCATATCTACAGCCTCTGTGTGAGTACAGGACCAGGTACAAGGTGAGAGGGAGTCTGGGACTGGCACACCACTAACACTATACATGGTCCCTTGCAGAGACTTTGAACAGCCCACTCGGGATGGATTAGGCAGTGACAACATTGGTAGTCGCATGCTCCAGGCCATGGGCTGGAAAGAAGGCAGTGGTTTGGGTCGCAAGAAACAGGGCATTGTGACACCCATTGAGGTGAGTCTCTATGAGCCACATGTCCCCAACAATCCCAGTGCAACTCTACTAGCCTGACAAAACCTGCCTCCCTTACACAGGCCCAAACACGGGTTCGAGGTTCTGGCCTGGGTGCCCGGGGCAGTTCCTATGGGGTTACATCAACAGAATCCTACAAGGAGACACTGCACAAGACAATGGTGACCCGCTTCAATGAAGCCCAGTGAACAACTTTGAAAGCAGTTTCTACAGATGTGGGCAGTTTCTACAGACGTGGGCTGTCCATCCAGGGACAGAGAAGATGAGGTGTTGGAGTGGTCTGAGGGATGCTCTTCTATATACCAGCCTACTCCCCAAAACAGAGAAGCCCCTCACCAAATTAGACTTGGAGTTGGTGACTTTTGCTGGGAAATTGGGCTCAAATCATGTTCCTTTTGTAATAAAATCTAAAACACCTGCATCTTCCATTTCTACTTCTTCATGCCCAGCTATGTTACTACACAGGCACAGAATGCATAAATAGCTATTAGGCAAAGCTGGATGGCAATGGTGGCTATAAATAAATACTTAAGCCAGAAACCCAACTAGCAAGATTCTGGCCATGGCCCATCTGTTGTCAGAGACCTGAAATTTGTGGCTCAGAACCTGGACTGGGAATCCCCAGTCTCCTGTCCTCACTTAATCCTAACCTGTTCTTAGCCTATGGTCCTTAAACTATAGGGACCATTCTGGACTGGAGACAGTGCTCTCAGGCATCTGAATGTATAACACAGCAAGTGCTTAAACCCTGGTTGTTCTTATTCCCTTCACATATTGACAACCCCAAAGAGATACAGGAAGCTTGGCCTATAGGTCCCCAGCCTAAGGATGTCTTCATGAGCAACATTTAAGTTCACCCTTGTTTCCTTCATCCACATCTGTAAACTGCCTCACTCTGGTCTACCACCTGTGACTCCCAGGTTATGCTTATGCCGTTGGCAGGGATTACCAGAATTCCCAGAGAACCTATATATCTCAGTGGCTGTAGGGTAAAATGGTATGGCAAACTAACTTCATAATGAAGTTAAAGATGCATGTGCTCTGTGGCCTAACAATTGCATTCTTCGGTAGTTAACACAAATGACAATACAGTGACAAAAGGCTTATATGCATATTTGTACCAGTTGAATTGGTAATAGCCCCAATCTGGGAATAGTCCAAAAGTCCAACAAAACAAAAAAGCATTGTTTTGTAGAATGAAATATAGCAAAAAGCAAGAAAATGCTGATAAATGTATCAAATGAACCTCACCAACACCACTAGGTAATAAATCAGACACAAAGGTACATAATAGGTGATACCGTTAATTTGGAATTTGGAAGTCCAAGCAATTTGACAGTGTTTGGCAGAACAGGGCTGAGGTGGGGATGGCATTTATTATATGTAGATTACACAAATAACATAAAAACAAAAGGGAGGAAATACAATGTCCCTTACTTATCTGTAGAACATTGTTTCGGGAATGTTATTGCTCTTCACCACTTGAACCAAAATACCAGGATTCCCACCTTAAGTTTTGTTTTGTTTTGAGACAGGTCTCTCAAACAGGCTGCCTTCAAATTGGATATTTTCAAGGTTGGGTTTGAACTGATCCTTCTGCTTCTACCTCCTAAGTGCTGAGATTACAGACATGTGACACCATGCCCAACTCAAGTTCCTTATGCAAAAAATGGTAGAGTATTTGTATAGAACCTTTGTACACTTAAAATCATCTATGGATGATTTGTAGTATCTGATACAATACATATATTCTATAAGTTGTTACACAGTATTTGGGAATGAGGAAGGAAAAGTATGTATTAAAAAAGGTGTAATTTCTCCCCTATTTATTTATTTACTGGTGCTAGGGACAACCCAGGGCCTTCCTTGATTCTCTCAGCCCTCCCTGAATATTTTCTGTCATGGTTGAATCTGTGCATGAACTCATGAATGTGGAGCATTCCATATGAGCCTCCAGGAAGGTGCTAAGAACCAAGCCTCAGTTCTCTTTCAGAGCACCTTGTGCTCTTAACTACAGAGCCATCTTTCCAGCCTCCTAAATGTACTTAATACCTAGAAAAAACTAGTAACTACTGGAGAGAAACCTGACAGGTAGCGTCTTTATGGTGTATTAGGATTCTGTTTCTACACAGACTGGCTGAGAAAGAGACAGCCATCACCTGGTTGAGTCTCTTATCCAAGTCAGCTGACATTAGATAAACCCAAATAGGGGTGAACTATAAAAAGGCCTGTAATCTTCAGAAGCATTAAGGTCAGGAACACTAAAAGAAGACTGAAGGAAACATGCTGTCTGAGCATTCTAACAGTGCTTCGGTAGGGAGGTCTGTCCTGGCTGCCCCATATAAAATTCTCAAGCCTCCCCTGCCGTGTTCCATGTGTTCTCTTGTGTTACTTTCCACAATATGTACAATCATATAAAATTTTTTCCTTATCTGTTATTCTGTTACTTGTTGCTTGAATTGAAACAAAAACACCATGATGGAAGGGACTTTTGTCAGTTTTGCTTCTTACTGTGTCTCTACTAGCTAGAACAGGGTTTGACACATAACAGACCTTGGAGGCAGGAGTAAATGCATGAGGCACAACTTTCTGAATCTCAGGAACCTGTTATTTGTGTCTATGGTGTTTTGAGGTTGAACCCATGCTATGCAAATCTCTCTCCACCTCTCTCTTCCTTTCTTGGTTTTTTCGAGACAGGGTTTCTCTATGTAGCTGTGGCTTCGTGGAGCTCCCACTGTAGACCAGGCTGTCCTCAAACTCGCAGAGATCCGCCTGCCTCTGCCTCCCACGTGCTAGGACTAAAGGCACGTGCCACCACTGCCTGCTATGCAAGAGTTCTTACCACTAAGCTATACTGCCACCCCTGAGACTACATTTTGAGTAAAGCTTTAGTCAAGCATGGTGGAATAGGCCTGTGGTCCCAGATACTTGGGGAAAGTTGGGATGACCAGAGGATTACTTGAGCCCAAAAGTCTGAGGCTAGCCTTAGCAACATAGGAAGGCAAAGACTACATTTGGAGAAGGAGGGAGGGAAAGAGGCAGGGAGGGAAATGCGGTATGGCTGTATATACAACATACACTATATCCTTAATGCACCCCATTGGTAAAAGTGAAAACACTTAAAAAGTCATGCATGGTTTTAGTTGCCACATACTCAGATCTTCAGATTCAAAGCTCTAGTGTAGACTTCACTCTCTGAAATCAGTATTCATTCTTCAACCCTTCTCATTTTTCCTCTGTTTTTAAATTTTAAATTGGATCTCCTATAACCTGGAATAGGCTATAACTCTCTATGTCACCAAGGATGGCCTCAAATTCCTGATTGTCCTATCTCCAATTCCTAGGTAATAAAATTGTACGCATTCACCTGTCTGTTTTGAGTCTCCACAGTAGCTCAGACAAGAACTCAACAGTGTAGCTTGCCTCAGACTCCCCAGAAGTCCTCCTGTCATAGCCTCCAGAGTCTCGATAGTACAGTTGTGGACCACCAGGCCTGATCTCAACTCTTCTCTAGAGCAACATCTCCTTGGGGATCTGTTGTTGGTTATTAATATTTATTATTAGTTTACCTTTTAGTTAAACTGGTTATTCCTTAAACTAGCTGTATACACAAATCACCACACAGAGACTAGGATTTATTTAATTAACCTAGAACACAATGCAGGGCAATAGTTATTCTATCCTAAACCTCCAAGCCTGCATAGTTTCCTACCATTCAGAATTTCCCACATTACACTTACTTTTAGTCATATCTTAGGTCTGCTTTATGACTCCTGGTGGCACCAACTCCTCTCTCCAAGGTAGTTCCAAGACTCTCCCCACTCCTCCCACGCACTTCCTTCTTCCCTCCTGACCAGGATGTCCCAGCCTATTCTCTCCATTGTATGGGATTGGCTGGTTGTTTAATTGAAAATACAGAGAACAAACGGTGGTATGTTTATACAAACTTGAGACAGGTGATGCCTAGAATAAATATCACAATGCAATGTTCAGGTTGAAACCAGATAGTGTGGTAGAGAAATCAGTATTTGAATGAACAATGGTAAACTATACATTCCACAAGAACATACCAACAGGTATCTAACAGTTATCTAACAGTATAGTACAGGCAAAACCAAACTCTTGGTCCATCCCCATGCCTGCTGCTAGTGGGTTATTTCCTATGCCACACAGGCCAGAAACTTGATGGGTCAGCAATGGCTTTATTTTTCATATCCCAAATCTGATTGCTGTCTCAGCAAATCTAGCGTGCTTAAGTTTGAAATCAGTCCAGAATGGGACCCCTCCTCTCTGCTTCCACTTTACTGATTTGGACTTCTCTTTTAGCATTACCTCTTGGATTTTTGACAGTTAACTTCCAGTGGTTTTCTTTTCCCCTTTCTTACTAAAAATGTTCTTTCTACATGCCCAGACTGTTTTCTCAACTGGGCTGGGGTGTGACTCGGTTGAAGGAGTGCTAACCTAGCAAGTGAAAGGTCCTCCAACATGGCAATATTTTTTAGTTGTTTATAATTTATATCATTTATTTTATTTTTATTATTTTTGTATTATTCCTGTGCTTACATTCTGGTTACATCTGGGTGTGGTGGCTCATTCCTATAATCTTAGCCTTTGGTGAGCTAAGGCAGGAGGATTACTGAAAATTCTAGGTCAGCCCCAGCTATCTAACAGTGTTTCAGGCCAGCCTGACCTATGGTAAGACGCTGTCTTGAAAAATAAAATCCTGTTACATTTCCTCATTGATAGTATGTGTATGTGTATATGTACCAGTGTCCATACCTGTGTGTGCAAGTTTGGAGGCCAGTTGACATCAGGTATCTTCTGTCATTGTCTACCTTACCTTTAAACTTTATTATTATTATTATTATCATCATCGTGTGCATGTCACACATATGAAGCAGACAACTCTGGAATTGAATTGGTTCTTTCAATGTTATGTGGAGTCCAAGGTCAAGCTTAGGTCATCAAGTTTGCACAGCAAGCATACCACCTTTACCTGCTAAACCATTTCACCTGTGTCACATTATTGTTTCAATTTTTTTTTTGAGACAAGGTTTCTCTGTGTAGAACCTTGCTGTCCTGGACTAACTTTGTAGATCAGGCTGGCCTTGAACTCACAGATCTATCTGCCTACCTTTGCCTCCTGAGTGCTGGGATTAAAGGTGTTTGCCACTATACCCAGCTTGTTTTAATTTTTAAAAAGAGTTTTATACATGAGTACTGAGTTACATCATTTCTACTCTCCCTCCTCCAACTCCTCCCATGAGCCCCATATATGATATATGTGTTAACATACTTATCCTTATATCCGGGGAAGTGTAGCTATCACTCCCCACCAAAGTTCATTAGTGTTACTTGTAAAGCTAATCACTTGGATAACTTGTCAAGGGGTATGTCTCAGAAAACTGATTCTCCTCTTAGTAGCCACTGATGGTCTGAACCCCCCACCCCTCACATTGCCATCTCAATTCATATTATCATTATGCAGTTCCTGTTTAGGAAACCATATTGAGATTTCTTGGATGCAGCTTCTCTGTCATGTCTAGAAGATACTATCTAGCAGCAGGCTTTCTGGTCTTCTGGCTCTTACAGTTTTTCTACCCTGTTTTCCTGATTTTCCCTTCTGTGAAGGGGTTGTGTTATAGATGTAGCAACTGGGGCTGGGCACCCAATGGTCACTTCTCTGAATTTTGACCAGTGTGGATCTCTGTAATAGTCTCTGTTGCAAAAATAAAGCTTTGGTTGGGGGTATGTGTGATAGATACATTTATCTAGCTATAAGGATAATTATTTAGAATACAGTTAGAAATTATAGTTACTCCAGAAATGGCCCAATTAGACAGCTATTAGTTTAGTTATTCCCAAGATAAAAGTTCCACTATTATACCATTGGGGTTATCTTGTCAGGCTGGTCATTATGGTTCACAGGCTTTTCAGATTTGTTTTCTTCTTAGTTTCTATAGTACCTTCAAATACTGTAAGAGCTAGTCCTCAAGGAGGAAATTTCTAGATCAGTGGCTCTCAACCTGTTGGCTGCAACACTTTGGGGGATGAACAATTTCACAAGGGTTGCATATCAGATATTTACAATTCATAACAGTGAAATTACAGTTATGAAATAGCAGTGAAATAATTGTATGGTTGGGAGTCACCACAACATGCAGAACTATATTAAAGGGTTGCAGCATTAGGAAGGTTGAGAACCACTATTGTAGGTCAGTTTCAGCGTAATTCTACCCAAGTCTGTGTCTGAAGTGTGTAGTATCTTCAGCACTAGGGTCTTACTTTTAAGTTCCCAAAGGACAATGGCAAGAACCTACATTTAAGTGGGGTGATTCTTTTGATGGCCTCTGACCAAAAATTGGAAAGGGGGTTTCCCTTGCCTGGTACTGGAGTTTTTGTTAAGGCTATGGTTCTAGGGAAGAGGGGAGGGTGCATCATCATTCCATGTGGCCCACCTCCATATATATATATGTGTGTGTGTGTGTGTGTATACATATATATATATATATATATATATATGTTACATAAGCTTATAAAATAGTGTTTCCCTATGGCTTTTTCAAACACCTTTAGTATTATTTATCTCTTTCCTTCTGTATTACCCTCCTTCACACACACATTTTATTTTTTAGACAAATTGCTTACTAAATCTGTAACTCTATTGTTAGCTACACTGGCTGACCAGTGAGCTTCAGATATCCTCCTGTTTCTAACCTGCCAATACTGCAATTACAGGCCTAGGCCACCATGCCTGGTTTTAAAAGTGTGCTCAGGTCCTGATCAAACTCATGCCCTCAAGTTTAAGCAGTACTTTACCCACTGAGCTTATCTTCCCAGCCCTTCTCCTTGAATCTTAAATGCTAAATATCTCAATCTGGTTTACAAGAAGGTGGCTGATATGTCCTCAAACCTCATCAAATGCCCCTCCTTCCTCTCCAACTCTAAAACCATTGTGTTCTCTATGTAAAACTGCAACCTATCCTAATAAATTCACCTCACTGTGGTCTATTTTTCTCCATAGCGTTTAGCAAATATCATGTACAGTGGTGTATGTACAGAAAGCATATTTGACTTCCCAAAATGTTATACATGAAAATTTCCTATTATCCAACATTATTGTTATTATTCTGAAGTACCAAGAATCAAATCCAGAGTTTGCACATTCTCTTTCTGTCTCTCTTGATTTTTCAAAACAGGGTTTCTCTGTGTAGCCTTGGATGTCCTGGACTCACAGATATCAGCTGCCTCTGCCTCCCCAAGTGCTGGGATTGCAGGTGTGCACCACCACGCCAGCCCAGCACGAGTCTGCATATTCTACGCATATATTTCACCACTAAGTACACCCCATATTGTCTAGTACTTTTGCTCTCGTTTTACTATGTTTTGATGCCCAAATACCACTAGTCCAGACATAAAATACATATACTATATATATACTTTGTAGCCTAGGAATCCTTGGATAAACCATCTAGCTTAAATGAGCAAGGCTGTGCAATTTGGTTTTATGTAAGTTCATGCAAGACATTGCCTAAGGACACAGTTCTTAGAAACTATCACTATTGTTAAGGGATGTATGATTATATACAATAGTTACATTTATGCTGTGTATACAATGTATTGTCAGCCATACAGTTATATACATAATGCGCTAAATGTAAGATACATTAGATACACATGTAAAACATTTTACACATTAACATTTGCAGCTGAGCATAGTGGTACATGCCTGTATATAATCCTAGAACTTGGTGGAGTAAACAGGAGACTCACAAGTTCAAGATCAGCCTCGGCTGTACAAGTTCCAAGGCAGCCGAAGTTGCATAAGGGATTCCTGTTAAAAACACTCAAACATTTTTATGTTCAGATGTAATTTATGTAGTCACGGGCTACTTATTATAATGGATATGTATACATTTGTTCGTATTTGTTATGTTTACGGGCTGTTTCTCACGATAGAATAGAATATTGTTCCATGAAGGCATGAAGTCCCCCACCTAGCCTACATCTTCAACTCCACAAACGGGGGCGAAAAATGACTGAAGACTTTTGGCCACTAGAGTCTCAGCCTTCCTGAGCTTATGTTGGATATGTCTTCTAACCTGGAGGCACTATCATGTTCCGTTTACATTTCCCACCCTCATAGAGTACACAGTTCTAGGAAATAAACGCAGGCTTACATTTTCCCATCTTTTAGGGGCTGATGCCCACCACGTGCACCAAGCATTAGCGGGACAAAACTACCACTCCCAGGATGCATTGCGCATTGGGATCGTACCACAACCTGTAGGGGATATATGCTCCTGAAACAGGCACCAGCAGCGCAGAAATAGGGAGAAGCGCCCTTCTATTTGGGTATGTATGGTACACCCCAGACCCAGCCCTCTAAGGCCCCGCGCTTCCGAGCTCCGCGCAAACTCTGGTTCCTTTTGCAAGACGGAGGTGGTTTGCTCTTCCGTTGCCCTGTGGCTTCGGCTTATCTCCAGAAGGAAGGCGAGGCTTCCGCCCAGCACTGGGGTGAGCGGGAGCACATTGCCTCCAAGCCCCTGGACAGCATTTGGAAGAGGGTGCTTCCCCAATCCCAACTTCGGGCATCTCTAATGGGAGGTTGTGGGGCCCGGGTGGCATTCAGAGGGTGTCTACTTTTGAGGAGCCCCTTAGGAGGCAGTGCTTGGGGATTCGGGTGGCATTTAGTAGTCTGTTTTATGAGGTAGTTATCAGACGCAGATTTATACCCCTTGGAAGCAGGGCTTAGGGGGTGCTTGGGGGAGGCTTGGAGTCTGCCTATGAGCAATCTGTCAGCAGAACAGAATTTTCGGGCTCTCCAAGAGGAAAGAAGTTTGAAGTTAAAGTCAAAGCAGGAGTTGTTTCGGGACCGGACAGGGTGACAGTGGGAACGTGGCACTGTGGAGGTAACAGTGGCCTTTGTGACCTCTGATGAGGTCTGCGCGGCTGGTTACCCTGCTCAGTGAGACCCAGACACTTCGGGGTCCCAGACACCAGCAGCGGTGCCTCTTAACGGAGGCCAGGAAAGACTGTCTGCCTGGCTCTTCCGAGCAGACTTAGGGCTACTGGGTCATCAAGAGGTCCTTGATTACCGCCTTATTCGTTTATGAGGGCCGGGGCTGTGGTGCGATCCCTCTTTCGCACCTGGTCCACTAGAAGTGTCAGTTTATGAATTACTCTCTAGGGGGCGGATCAGCCTGCGGAAGGGGCGTGTTGACTGGGAATCCCGAAGTCTGCAATACAAACTAGAGTTCACTGATAATCCATACTATAAACTGTGAAGGTGAGTAGCGCCCAGAGGGTTTTTAAGCTCTTCTAGGGTGCTAGGCATAATTTGTGAAGGGCGTTGCCTTTACAGTTTCTTCGGGATCGGACGTTTTCCTTCACAGGTGCCAGGATTTAAACCTGGCATCTATTGGAGATAATGCTGCACAGATGTTGTTCATGCCTTATGTTGAAGTAATTCTAGATTACTAACCGAGACTCTGGATTCAGATCATCTTTATTGTTTATTGGATCTTTGGCAAGTCTTTTTGGGAGTCGGAAAATGGTATGCAGGATAATAACAATCTATTTAGTTATTTTTATTAATCCATTTTATATTTACAACTTCTCAAAAGTAGTTTCATCCTACTTCATAGATAAGCAATCTGAGACATAGGATAGGTAAGTAATTTGTCCTAAAATCGCACAGTGAGTGGCTGAACTAGAGTTCAAATTTGATCTGTCTGGTTTCAGAATTGGATAATGTCCCTCCAAGCCAACTTAGTGGAATTGGTGTGTTCTCATCCGCGCCCTCCCTCTCTCCTCTCGCGATGTCTCCTACTCCTTTCCCTCCAGGCTGTCACTGTGTTTCCCCAGGCTTGCCAAAGAATTAGAGACCTCCCTGCCTCAGCCTGCCCAGTAATATGGGATTACAATAGTAGTTGGGAAGCTGAGTGAGGCAGGAGAATCTCAAATAAGGGTGTTTGAGACCTAGCCTGGGCAAGACAGGGAAAAATAAAAACAAACTTCTCCTGTCCTCTCTTTCTCCA
Organism: Pachyuromys duprasi; assembly: GCA_028658305.1. Taxonomy (NCBI): domain Eukaryota; kingdom Metazoa; phylum Chordata; class Mammalia; order Rodentia; family Muridae; genus Pachyuromys; species Pachyuromys duprasi. Next base: position 117,972,666 of record CM053742.1, read on the forward strand.
TCTTTCTCTTCTTTCCCTCTGCTCTGCTCTTTCCTCTCCACTCCTTCTCCTTTCACTCTTTTTTCTGTTCTCCCTTCCCTCTCTGTGTCTGCTTCTCTATGTCTTTCTCCAGGGTCTGTTTTCCCCACACTTGCCTGCTACTAGTGATCCTCCTGCCTCAGCCTGCCAAGTACTATGGAATTACCTCAGCAAAACCCTGTCTTTTAAGAAAAGTGTTGCTATTGCTCAGGTTAATTATATGGTACTATGTGCCAGTCACTGTTCTAAACCCTTTCTGAATATTTACTCAGTCATAGGTAAGTTCTCGTTCTTAATTTACATTTTCTGATCTGGAAACATTCAAGTTGATAATTGTAGAGGCTGGATATATTCTCACACATAGTAATTTTAGATTAAAGCAAGTATGCTTACACACTACCTTTAGTTACATGTATATGAAAATTGTAATGATCCTTGTGGCAGCACTGCTGTAAGACACTTTGTGTATTCATTTTCATTATCAATCTGAGGTTTTTTGAAGTGAGATTGGTATGGTTTTTTGTCTTTTTTTTTTATGATACTATGGATTGAACCCAAGGTGTTGGGAAGTCTACAACTTCAATCCGAGGTAGATTAGTTCTATTACTATCATTGCCTATGAAAAAGCACATAGTGAGTATGGATTTAGTTGGGACGAGATAAGCACTTAAGTGGTCAAGGATGAGGAGCAAGGACTATGCTCCCCTCTGGCTTTGCATGGTTATCCTTTACGACACATTCTTTAACTATTGTCTTATAATCTCCACTTGCTGGGCAGGGCCACAATTAATAAAATGTATAGGATTTGTACTTTTTTGAGACAGGGTTTCTTGTTAACCAGGCTTGCCTCAAACTAATGATCCTCTTGCTACAATCTTCTTACTGCTAGTATTAAAGGTATGTGCCACCAGGTACACAAGCAGAATCTAGATACAACCTTTCTTTTAGTGTCCCCATCCACCCCCTTGCTGCCACCTGAGGACAGGGTCTCTATGTGTAGCCCTGGTTGTCCTGGAACTAGCTTTGTAGACCAGACAGGCCTCACACTCAGAGATCCTCCTGCTCCTGCCTCCTCAGCACTGGGATTAAAGGCATACAAACACCTTTCTTGACCTCTCTGTTTTCAGGTTGAGCTGTGGTCATTCAGTACTCAGGAGCCAAGGCAGTATGTCTTCCCTGCAGCAGCAGCCCCATTTCTTGCCCCATTTCTTGCTTACTGGGTATTAGATGGAGCAATGAGGCAGGCCTGCCTCTTTTGTTCCATCCCACTGAGACTCTTGCATTATTCATGAATCAGATGTAGCTTTGGTCGCCTTGATTCCCGGCAGCTACAAGATCATTCATTATTCATGAGCATGGGGTGTGGTTGCCATGCTTTAACATCTACTTTCTGGTTGCCTAGTTTTAGTAAACTCATCACCTTGCTTCATAATTCATGATCTGGAAGAATTACCTTGAAGTCCTTTTTTGATTTCTTTGACAGTTTAGCTGCCATATTTCTTTATTCGTATTTCATGGGGCGTGACCTCTTGGGCTACCTGTTTTTCTAGTTTCTGCCTCTAGAGCCGCTTGGTGGAGCTGTTCTCCTTCAAATTAAAGAAGTCCTAAACTGGGCAGGGAAAATATATGATTCATGAGTGGGCGCGGTTCTCTTGCATCCGGGTATCTGGGGGTGGGGCTTAGGGTTTTGTTCCGGCCTTGGGCTCTGCCGCCGCCATCTTGTGTCGGTTGCTGGGGTGAAGGAGGTGGTAGGGAAGACCACAACCACAGCGGTCGGGGAAGAAGGCGGCAGTGATCCTAGCTGGCCCAGGCAGCAGGGAGGAGGAGGCAAAGGAGGAGGGTGGCGGCCGAGCTTGGCTTCGGCTCCTTGAGGAGTTGGCGGCGGCGCGACCCGGGGAACCGGCATTGGTAATAGCTTTTCTCTGCACCTGGCTGGAAGCAAGGGCTCTGGGAGGTATGGGAGGGTCCCTGCTGGCTCTCTGCCAGCCCAATGTCTGGGTGCTCTGCGGCGTCTTGGGTATCAGGAATCACTAGACAAGTGGGTGTGGGGGAGTATAAATCCTGGGACAGGGTGGATCCTTTCTGTCTGGGACCACTCCTATTCCCTTGGGCTCTGAGATCTGACCTTGACATCAGACCCCTATCTCTGTTTCTGGAGACCTCTGGCTCAGCATTATAACCAGATATCTTGATCCCTTCCTGAGCCTTTCGTTTTCTGTCAGAACTCCTCAGTCTCTAATAAAGGCACGGAATTCAGCGTTGCTGCTTGTAAAAACCGTCCATACTTGCGTGCTATTGAAGACCTGCCCCGAAATCTCCCTTGAGAATCCTTCTAGCCCGTACATATTTGCCCTCGTGGCTTAAGAGGGGCCAGACTTCAGAAAGGGGCCTCGTGGCCTTCATTTCCTAAAGGAGAGTCTTGTCCAGCATTTTCATACAGAATTGCCACCCACTGTCCCCACCGAGGATACTCTCTGTCCTTAGAGCTGCCATCTGGAGTAAACTCCGTGAAAATCTATCTTCCTGGCCTTCCTACCGGAGACTCATTCCTATATTTGAGGTCTCCCAACACCACTTTGACATAGCATTCCCCATTGTGGATACCTGGCATTCTTAGTCACAGACTCTTCAGCACCTGCCTTTAGAGGCTCCTTTGGATTGTAGAATCATCAGTACATAGAGACTTTCCCTGCTTTTTGAGACTCCCTCCCCCCTCCCTTTTTCGTGCTCTCATTGTTCTTAAAAAGGCTGTGCCCTTTTAGGCCTCATCTTCTTCTCCATCAGCCATCCTTAATCTTTAGAGCATCTCAGGGAACTAGACACCAGGGAGGATCCGGTTTGGACACAATTCTCAATTAATGACTGTTTGCCACAATCTATCTACTCTTTCAGACTCTGTTGATTTGTAGCCCCATCTACCAGAGACTGTCTCATTATAGACCCAACTTCTGTCTTCAAAAGCAGACCAGCGCTCTAGCTTCTCTTTTTATAGATCCCTTAATGTAACAGCAGGGCTCAGAATCTGTCTACATCATTTTTAAAGGTTTCTAACATCATCATTCAGAGGGTCTCAGCTTTTGCTTTTTGGCCTCACTGAACGCCATTAACACTGTCAGATACCCTATTCTCCAACAGGCCCACTCCCTCACCAGAGTCTGACTCCAGTATCTATTTACCCAGTGCCTGTGGAGTCACAGACTTGATAAGAGAAACCTAACTTCACTTGGAGATCTAGTTAGTATTTGCTTGGTAAATTATTATTGTTGTTGTTTGTTTGTTTATTAGAGTTTTACTGTGTATCTTTGGCTGGCCTCAAACTCTTAGAGACCAACCTGTCTCTGCCTTACTAGTGCTGGGATTAAAGACTGTGTACCACCATGATCAGTGCATTTAAGGCTTGAGCTATCTGAAATTCATCTTCCCATTTCCAACCTATGAGAGCATCTGTGGTGTCTATTAGATATACACAAGGCCTTTGTTGCTCCATTAAGAATCCCTCTCCAAGAGTCTGCCCCCAGAGACTTCTCCTGGTAGCTTAGCACTTAATCTCCCAGCTTCCTAGCACCGTAGTGTAAATTCTCTTTGTTTTTGGTGAAGCGTTTTTATCACTAGAATCTTAGACTCTTTCTGCCCCAGCATCTTCCTGCAGTAGTCTCATGTTCTAAATTCTCCCACCTCTTTCTAGAGACCCAGATTTAAGTCTTCCTTTATAACTTTGTCTAATGCCCCATCACTTGTAAAGCCCGCTAGGGTCTCTTCCAATCTCCTTCACAGCTCCTGAGCCCAATCACTTCTTGATGCCTTTGTCACACTCCTAAAGACTATTTCAGTTAGCACCTCGCAGGCCCCAGCATCTTCCCCTGTAGTGTATCTTCTCCACCTTAATCAGCTGACTTTGTGCTTCTTAAGCCTACCCCAGGGTTCCCCTGCCCAGCCTTTCTTTGTTTTGGGAATAGAATATTAGGCTTCATTCATCAGTTTGGAGACCTGAAGTAAATTTGAAATGCTTTAATTTCAGCTTTCCAAGCAAGTTTTAGAAGATATATTCCAGTAGAGAAGGCTGGGCACATGCCGGGGGAGAAAGGATCTGTGTGTGCCTATGTGTTTGGATGGGAGTGGGGGAATCTTTAGCCTTTGTTCCGAGGTCTCTGCCCTGGAATCCTCCTGTTTGCCTTGATAAAGGGGCACTTCAAAACCTGGCAATTGAAACCTGGCAATCTCCTTTTTCACTTTCTTTTTTGAGACAAGCTCTCTTGTGCAGCTCAGGCTGGCCTCCAACATGGAGTCCTCCTGCCTGTGCCTTCTAAACTCCAGGGCTGTAGGCATATACTGCCACACCTGGCTTTGAAGTCCACTTTTGAACAGTGATCCCAAACCTGCTTGCTTAGACCCTTGCTGCTGGCACTGGGGGTGGAGAGATAAAAGGTCTGATAAAGAGCTCTCTGGCCCTGGATCTTGTCTGATGTAGGGAGTGAAGAAAGAATATACCCTGAACAAACCAACCAATGACAAGGCAGGGGAGATAACTGAGTAATGAAGGCTCCTGTGGCCTCCTCCTAGGGAGGAGCTTATGTCCTCAGGTCCCTCAGTTTTTACCACAGATAGCCTCTTTAGTCTCATGAGGAAGACAGTTCCTTTTATCCCAGATTTTTGAGAAAATGGGCTTAGAGGAAATGAGATCTCCGTGCCAAGTCACTGCCAGTGAATGGAAAATAGGAATTACCTTTGTTTCCATCCTAATTTATCAAGTCTCTTCCTACTCAAGTTGGATCTAAACATTCTCAGCATTTCACTGGCAGACTTTTACCCTAGGCCTCCCCTCATCTCTCTTTCACCATTTATCTCCCATTTCTGAACAGTATGGGCTGGACCCAGAGCCAAATCCTGACAGTACTCACCTAGGAAAATCACACGAACTATTTGCTACCAGCTGCATGACACTGGGCAAGTGAGTGGAGTTCTCCAGGCTTTATAGTAGGTTATGTAGTTCGTAGGCATTGTTAGGGTTAAACAAAGCCCTTAATATTCTGACTCTTAGGGTTTGATAGTAGGGAGCTCTTGTCATTGTGTTCATGTTAGAATATGATGCTGCTGAAGTGGAACCTTGGCTGTGTTGGTATTGAGGGTCAGAAAAGGCTTCATAGTAAGAACAGCTATGTGAACAGAAGACTCAGGGTATACAAAAAGGCTTGGTGTGTTGAAGAGCCACTGGGCCTGAGAAATGATTCTAGGTCTTATGTTCTATGTACAATAATCTGAATCCACTACTATTAGACTTCACTTCCAATAGCAGGCTGGATTGTTTTACCCACCTCTGGGATCTAGTATGTCACTTGATCATATGAGCTCAAGTTTTCTCATTTGTTAAACAGGGACCTTAAACCCTGCCTTGCAAGGTCAGGACAATAGAGAGCATGAAACTTGCTAACTCTGAGAAGTGGCTTAGACTTCAGAGTCATCGGATCTGGTCTGATCCCAGTTCAACCACGCTGAGTGGGAACATTGGTTAAGTCACCAAATATTCCTGAATGAAAATTTTCCTTCCATGTGAGCTGGGTTAAATAGTGGTAGTGCAATTCCCACAGGGATTCCCTGAGGACAGATAACAATTCTTAAAAACTGCTTAGTATGACCTCTGACACAGAGAGGGCTCCTAGTAAATATTCATTTATCATTACTTCTAACCTGTTGAAGGAACTTCACATGCCAAGAAAGAGACTTTAGAAGTGTGTATTTTCTCACTTCCTATAGCCTATTTATTGGCCTGAGTTTTCTATCCCTAGAACTGGGAGAAGGGATTGGTCTTTGTAAAGCTCTACCCTAAGCTCCCCCCGCCCCCTGCAAGGCTGTGGTCTATATCTTTTCTCATCTCGGCAACCCATGGAGTCATATCATCACTCATTTTACAAAGTGAAGGAGCAGCTCTATATGATACCCATAAGGGTGAAGATTTGAAACCTGAGTATTTGCTGAGTTACATATCTGTCCTCTGATCTTTCCAGAATGGTCTTCTTCCTTTCACTCCACAGGATTGGAGCCTTTCCCTTATGCTACTCTAGGGAAGGACAAAATGACTTAGCAGTCAGCTGTATAGATTTATAAGCCAAACCACCTAGGTTCAAATCTTGAGTCTGACAGTGGAGTGATCCTGGGTCAGCCAGTTTCTTTCTGTGCCAATTTCTTTTCTAAAGTAGGTATACAAATACTAAATCTTTCCCCTCTATTACCACTAACAAGCAGAAAAATATTTCAAGGCCAATCATGGCTATATGGTGAAACCCTGTATTTAAAACAAACAAATCAGAAAAATATCTGTATGTGTCCTAGGCTCACCTCTGGCCTGCCTTTCTCCTCTAGATGTCCAGCTCGCCGCTGTCCAAGAAACGTCGCGTGTCTGGGCCTGATCCAAAGCCGGGTTCTAACTGTTCCCCTGCCCAGTCTGTGCTGTCTGAAGTGTCCTCAGTGCCAACCAACGTGAGTATCTTCTCCCTGAAGATTGGCAGCTATGGTAGTAGGAAGGGTAGTCTTTCATATCACTCTCCATGTATCCCAATCCCACAACTCCACTCATACATGTTGTCCTGAACCCATTCTTGCTCTCCATCCCCAGGGAATGGCGAAGAACGGCAGTGAAGCAGACATAGATGAGGGCCTTTACTCCCGGCAGCTGTAAGTCAGGTTGAAGTCTGCCTGAGGTGGGAAGGGGCACTGAAAAAGTTGGACCTACTGGGCTGGACCCTGACCTGGAGCACCCTCTAACTTGACAGGTATGTTTTGGGCCATGAGGCGATGAAAAGGCTCCAGACATCCAGTGTCCTTGTCTCAGGCTTGCGGGGCTTAGGTGTGGAAATCGCTAAGAACATCATCCTTGGTGGGGTCAAGACTGTCACCCTACATGACCAAGGCACTACCCAGTGGGCTGATCTCTCCTCCCAGGTACCTCTTTCCAAAATCCTTTCCCTGCTGAGACACCATCCTCTGTGTGCCACATCCATCTTACTTCTTATTCTCCTGCCACTACCACCCCCTTACAGTTTTACCTTCGTGAGGAGGACATTGGTAAAAATCGGGCTGAGGTATCCCAGCCCCGACTTGCTGAACTCAACAGCTATGTGCCTGTTACTGCCTACACTGGGCCTCTCGTCGAGGACTTCCTTAATGGCTTCCAGGTACTGCTCAGCCTCCTGCTTGATTTTCTTGGAACTCATCTTTAGTATTTTTGGTACTATTCACTATTTTAATGATCTGTCTTGGGTATCAGTCATGCTGGAGAGCAGTGAGGATGCAGGCAAGATGAGATTTTGGGCCTGCCTTTTGGGAGAAAGATGTGGACACACCATATAAAATAGAAGTTATGAAGAGACTGGAGACAACATGACCTGCTCTGAGTGTCTAGCTCTTCTAGTGCAACTTTAGGCAGGTCACTTGGATCCCGGGCCTTGCTCTTTCCATTTTCAGAATAAGTGGCACCAGTACTGACTTTGCAGGACTCTTTTGAAGATTAAGCACGGAGAAAGCCATGGGGATTTGCTAGTTAAAAGGCTAGGCTGTAAGAGCTGAAAGTCTGCCTCAGGGGCTAAGGCCCCCAAGGGCCAAGAAGCTGTAGCAACAACAATCTGACATAGTAGTAGAAGCTCATCCTGGTGGAAAGAGATAGATATTCCTGGAGAAGGTAGAGAGCAGTTTCAAAAATTGTGGAGTGGTCAACATCTTAAGAACCACCAATAGGTAAGTATGGTACGAGTGAGCTCAGACTTTGGATTGAAATAGTTTTGCCCTTCCTTTGTCTCACAGGTCATGGCAGGGTTTGAGGCAGTTAGCAAACAAGTGAGTCAGCTGTTCTGCAGTCTGTGTCCAGTACCACACTACCTTTCCCAACATGCTGTTAGCTTTCATTTTCTCTTTGCTGTGATTTCCTCTCACTGAATCTGATTCCCAGAAGGTCTTTATGAAAGAGGCCTGGAGGACCAGGAAGATAAGTGCCTTCAGAACTGCTTGAACCTTCCTGCCAGTCTTCTGTCGTTGTGCTTTCTTCTCCCCTTCTCCTATTTCTGGCCTTTTGACCCACGCTCTACTTCTCCACAGGTGGTGGTCCTTACCAACAGCCCCCTGGAAGACCAGCTTCGAGTGGGTGAGTTCTGTCATAGCCGTGGCATCAAGCTAGTGGTGGCAGATACACGAGGCCTATTTGGGTGAGTGCCACTCCCCCATGCCTTTCCCCATAATTTCCCAAGATGCTCATCCCTCTTCTGCAACTCAGGTTTTGTAGTCTGTGTTTTTAACCTCTCCCTATGTGACATTAGTGTTGTTATATTCCCACTGTGATATGGCAAGTTTGCTTAGCAGATATCCAGTGCACCTTGAAAGATGCTTAGGGGCCTTTTATAGACCTCAGGCATCATTCTTCTTGCCACTTTCTACAGGCAACTTTTTTGTGACTTTGGAGAGGAAATGGTCCTCACAGATTCCAATGGAGAACAACCACTCAGTGCTATGGTTTCGATGGTCACCAAGGTAAAGAAACCAGCCTCAGGGGCCTTGGCAGACAGATAAGCAATAGTAGCCCTCTCTGTACTCTTGTACGTTGACTTGCCTCTGAGGCTCACTCCTTTTTAACTAGGACAACCCCGGTGTGGTTACCTGCCTTGACGAGGCTCGACATGGCTTTGAGAGTGGTGACTTTGTCTCCTTCTCAGAAGTACAGGGCATGATCCAACTCAATGGATGTCAGCCCATAGAGATCAAAGTGCTGGGTGAGCTGGGGTCATGGGGGTATCTTAGGGGAACTGGCCTAGGAGATTAAAGAGAGGAGGACTTGAGTGAGGGTGGCCATATCCTGAGTGCCTGAAGTGGATCAGAGAACCTGGGATCTCACCAGAACTGAGATCCCATGGGGGAGAAAGGCCAACTATGTTTGAATTGTTAATAGAAGAAGCATGGACCCCTAGAATCTGAGTTGAGGAGCCTCTTATAATTTGGACAGGGCAGATCAGAAGATCTGCTCATGTCTAAGCTGATTTGGGAAAGAGCAGCTTGCCAGTATAGATTTAGGGTCAGGGACACGAGGGACTCATGGTATCTAAACTGGCTCTGGAGCAGAGGGGAGATAGTTTCTGATCTCCAATGGGGTCTTGGGGTTGAAAGATAGTACTTGGTATCTGCACTAGGTCAGACATCCTTTTTTCCCCCTTGTCTGAGTTTTGTGAACTTTAAGGAAGGTATGTAAGACTGACAACCTCCCTATCCACTCTAGGTCCTTATACCTTTAGTATCTGTGACACCTCCAACTTCTCTGACTACATCCGGGGAGGCATCGTCAGTCAGGTCAAAGTACCTAAAAAGATTAGCTTTGTGAGTATTGGGGCAGTGGTTCATGGTGGGTAGTTCTAGATCAGTGGTTCTCAACCTTCCTAATGCTGTGACACTTGAATAAAGTTCCCCAACCATAAATTATTTTTGTTGCTATTGTTATGAAATGTAATGTAAAATGTTTTTGGAGATAGAGGTTTCCCAAAGGGCTCATGACCCACAGGTTGAGAACCAGTGTTCTAGACAGTTTCAAATTCTCTGTTCATTTCTTCTCGTTTTTATATGCTACTTTCCTACAGAAATCTTTACCAGCATCACTGGCAGACCCTGACTTTGTGATTACTGACTTTGCCAAGTATTCTCGTCCTGCCCAACTACACATTGGTTTCCAAGCTCTGCACCAGTTCTGTGCACAGCACAACCAACCACCTCGACCACGAAATGAGGTGGGTAGTTGGACCAGCCGCCAGCCAGGATAGAAATTCTTGGTGCTAAAGACCCATGACCATACCTCTGCCTATGTACTGTCCATTCCCTGAAAGATCCTTGTTTCATTTGCCCTACCAGGAAGATGCAACAGAACTAGTGGCCCTAGCACAGGCTGTGAATGCTCGGTCCTTACCTGCAATACGACAGGAAAAAGTGGATGAAGACCTTATCCGGAAGTTATCATATGTTGCTGCTGGGGACCTGGCACCCGTAAATGCTTTTATTGGGGGTCTTGCTGCCCAGGAAGTTATGAAGGTCAGCAGGGTGGGGACAGACTGGATTTTGCCTTGCCTCTATTATTTGCTATACAAATGTTTCAGGGCCTGATTAAACACCGGCCACCTCCTCTTTCCTTCTCCTTCACTAGGCCTGCTCTGGGAAGTTTATGCCCATCATGCAGTGGTTGTACTTTGATGCTCTTGAATGTCTTCCAGAGGACAAAGAGGCTCTTACAGAGGAAAAGTGCCTCCCAGTATGTTAATGGACTAGAGAGAGGGCATTATTAGGGGTGTTTCTGGGGAAGTTTCTCTCTGACCCTCCTCATTTCATATTTCTCAGCGCCAGAACCGTTATGATGGGCAGGTAGCTGTGTTTGGCTCAGACCTTCAAGAGAAGCTGGGCAAGCAAAAGTACTTCCTGGTGAGTGATCTATCTCATTGGACACCTAGCATGTTCACCTCCCTTGGCCTCTGGCCACCCCACCCCCCCTTTCTGGGTTTTTCCTTTGCATTGTAAAGGGGAGGATATTATTTTTCCTATTCCACATCTCTCTATCCCATTATTCTGGTCTCATCTTCAGTCCTGAAGGGTCGTTTCCTACAGCCCTGGGACTTGAACATGTGTCAGTAGACCTTTCTGCTCAATCCTATTGTCTCCAGCAGGCAAGAGGAACAATGGATGGCTTTGTATCCACTTGTATCACTCTGATTTGTTTCTATGTCTCTTCTTGGTTGTTTCTTAGGTGGGTGCAGGGGCCATTGGCTGTGAATTGCTCAAGAACTTTGCCATGATTGGGCTAGGCTGTGGAGAAGGTGGAGAGGTAGTTGTTACAGACATGGATACCATTGAGAAGTCAAACCTGAATCGACAGTTTCTTTTCCGGCCCTGGGATGTCACGGTGAGATAGATGGGAGCAGAAGATGGGGTTCTGACATCTCACTTTTCTCCTTTTTCTTATCCCTGTTATTTCTAGTAGAGATCTACTTATCTTTCCTTTTGCACTTCTGTGTTTCTGTCATTCATTCAGCAAACATTATGTAGCCCTACTTTGAATGAGTCATTTTCATTTCTTTTTTTCCTGAACAGCTTTCAAGTCAGTTTCTTTTTTTTTCTTTCAGTACTAGAGATTGAATCCAGAGCATCATGCATTCTAGGTAGCTAGTTAAAGACTACCATTGTGCCCCTGCCCATTAACTTCCTTTTTCTTTTTCCTCAATTTTTTTTTTAAAGATTCATTTATTGGAGCTAGAGAGATGGCTCAGTGATTAAGAGCACTGTCTATTCTTCCAAAGGACGTGGGTTCAATTCTCAGCACTCACATGGCAGCTCACAACTGTCTGTAATGCCAATTCCAAGGGATCTGACACCTTCGCACTAATTCACATAAAATAAAAATTAAATAAATTATTTTAAAAAAAGATTCATTTATTGACAGGTGTGGTATGACACACCTTTAATCCCAGCACTCAGGAGGCAGAGGCTGGCAGATACCTTGAGTTCCAGACCGTCTGGTCTACATAGTGAGTTCTAGGACAGTTGTGGAATACATAGTGAGACCCTGTCTCAAAACAGCAACAAAATATATTTTATTTATATGTATATGTGAGTATCTACTGTGTGTGTGCCTAGTGCCTGATGAGACTGAAAAAGTGTGTTGGATCCTCTAGAACTAGAATTCTGCATTTATAAGTGTGGGCCATCGTATGTTAATGTTGGGAACCAAAACTTTGTCCTCTGGAAGACCAACAAGTGTTCTTAACCACTGAGCCATCACTCTAGCCCTTATCCGTGCTGCTTTGGGACAATGTCTTGGGGAGTTCCCAAAAACAGTCTCAAAATCAGTGAATGCCTAGGAAAACTAGTGACTGATTTATTGCAGAAAAAGTACACAGCACAGTCATCAAGGGAAGAAAGGCTCATGTAATAAAATCAGCAGCAACCATCTAAGAGTTAACTTCTGGTCTAGAGAGATGTCTCAGAGAGGTTCAGAACACTGGCTATTCATCCAAAGGTCCCAAGTTCAATTCCCAGCAACCACATAGTGGCTCATAACCATCTATAATGGGATCTGGTATCCTCTTCTGTCATGTAGGCACACATATAGGCAGAATACTGTATAATAAATAAATAATAATAATAAATCTTTGAGGGAAAAAAAAGTTATCTTCCCAGCAGAGTTGCAGAAGATGGATTTCTCCAGTAACAAATATAACAGTGCTGTTATCTGTACCTGGGGCTCTTACTGGGATCTGGTTGTATATCAGAATCCCTGACTTGCTGGGCAGTGGGGGCACATGCCTTTAATCCCAACACTTGGGAGACAGAGGCAGCTGGAATCACTGTGAGTTTGAGGCTATCCTGGTCTACAAAGCAAGTTCAGGATAGCCAAGGTTACACAGAAACCCTGTCTCAAAAAAAAAACAAAACAAAGAATCCCTTTCTTCACTGACTCTAAAGGGAAATGAGATATTTAACATAATCCACACTGTCTACTTCACACTGTTTACACAAACAGTTCAGGCACACCAAACCATTAATATTAGGTGAGGGAGTGATGGGAACTTTTCCTAAAATCTAAGTTACTAGACTCCAGCCAAGGGCCAATTTTGGAAGCAGGCCTTCTAAAGGATGGCATTGTAGTCAGCCAGGTGACTCTTCTCCGCAGTTTGAAACTAAAGTACCAGAAATCTATGAGCTTTTTCATAAGGCCAGTATCATACTGTCCAGTAATCCTATTCATTAATTTATTCACTGAATAGTAAGTTTAGGAGTTACTGCTATAGATACTTGAGGTATAGTAAAGAATAAAATAAGGCAGGACATGGTGACCTTATTTTCATTTCGAGACCGTTCATCTCAGTATTTGAGAGGAAGGTGGATCTCTGAGTCCAAGGACAGCCAGAGAAAGGTTCTAAGCAGAGGAGGGATGTGACCTGACATTGGTATCATAGCACTTCTGCTTATTTATTGTCTCACACATCTTTGGGGAAATGTACTCCAGCCTGAAGTGCTACTCCCTAAAAGAATAGGAGATATCATGTAAGCAAAACAAAAAAAAAAACAAAACAAAAAACAGGTAGTTAGTCCATATAAAACGTGCTTTCTTCTCCATCTCACTGCTGACTTTTCCATCTTAGCCCTGGCCATTGACATTATAAAATATCCTTCTATATAATGGTATAACTATTACCCTTAGGGAGTTATTACTCCCTAAGCCAGGGAGCCTCCTGAACTCATCCTGATTTTTATAGCATTAGATGAAGGTTCAGGGGGACAGTTCTCTTATGATGTTAAGTGAATACCTCAAAAACTGAATCCTGCATTCTATCCTTAACTATATCTCCTGATTTCACAGAAGTTAAAGTCTGACACGGCCGCTGCAGCTGTGCGCCAGATGAATCCTTACATCCAGGTGACAAGCCACCAGAACCGTGTAGGTCCTGACACTGAGCGCATCTATGATGATGATTTTTTTCAAAACTTGGATGGTGTTGCCAATGCCCTGGATAATGTAGATGCCCGTAAGTTTGAAGGCTGGTAAAGAAGGCAAGGGCAAAAGAATGAGTCTGAGTCCTCCTGTTTTTTTCCCAGTGTACCTTTCCTTCTCTGCTGGCTCTCATATCATTGTCCCCACCCACATCACACAGGCATGTACATGGATCGTCGCTGTGTGTACTATCGGAAGCCACTGCTTGAGTCTGGCACACTGGGCACGAAGGGCAATGTGCAGGTGGTGATCCCCTTCCTGACAGAATCGTACAGCTCTAGCCAGGATCCACCAGAGAAATCCATCCCCATCTGCACCCTCAAAAATTTTCCCAATGCCATTGAACACACTCTGCAGGTGAGTAGTGCTCAGGGGGAGGGAAGGGGTTAGAACATGTCTACCAGACCCTTGGCTTTTGGGTGTCAAAGGCCTAAATATAAGACATATTTTCTTCTACCACCTTTCTTTCTACCTGTCAGTTTAAGATTTTTGGAATGATTTACTCTTCTTGTAATGCCTACTTTTGACTTTTTGCCAATACGTAGACAGGGAAAAATGAGTACTGTTGCTAGGCATGGTGGCTCACCAGTCCTTGAGGCTAGTCAGGAGGACTGCTGTGAGGCCAAGGCCACTTGGATTTTAAAAGAAGACCTTTTCTCAGAAAAACAAAAAACAAACAAAAGAATGGTGAATACTGAATTCCTCACCTAGGCTTAATAATGTTTTGCCATGTTTTCTTAGATTGATATGCTAGGTGTGGTTACATCCACTTTTAATCTTAGCACTGAGGTGGCAGAGGCAGGTGGACTTTTGACTTCTGTTCATTAGATGTCAGGAATACTCACCACTCTTAATAACTTAGAGATAGCTCAACAGTTAAGAGCAGTGACTGCTCTTCCAAAGGACCTGAGAATAATTCCCAGCACCCACATGTCTGTTCACAATGCTGATAATTCCATCTCCAAGGAATCTGATGCCCTGCAGATACTGCATGCATGTGGTACACTAATATACATGCAGGCAGAACACTCATACACATAAATTTAAAATTGGGGCTGGAGAGGTGGTTCAGTAGTTACAGAAGCACTTGTTTAGAGAAGACCCAGGTTCAGTTCCCAGCACCTACCGAGCAGCTCACAAGTATCTGTAGCTCCAGTTCCAGGGAATCTAGTGTCTTCTTCTGGCCTCAGTTAGCACATATACACATAGCATATACATAAAAATCTTTTTAAAAGTCTACCTATACAGCTTTTTTGTTAAAGGGTGGTTTTTTGTTTGTTTTTATTTTTTTCTGAGTTGTTGGGGCAGGGGAAGGTACAAAATGATTCACAGTTAAGAACTATCTAGCCAAAACATTTTCTGCTTTGTTTTTTTTTTTTTGGTGTTGTTTTTGTGTTCTTTGAGACAGCTCATGTATTGCAGGATGGCTTCAAATGTGCAATGTAGCTGAGGTTGGCCTTGAATTGATCCTTTTGCCTCCGTTTCTCAAGTACTAGAATTATAGGCATCTGCCACCATGCCTGGCTCTAAAGCATTATTTTCATGCTAAACAAAATAGTCATTTCTTTGCCTCTTTTCTACTTACTTGTCTCTAGCACACGATATATAGGCCCAAAATTAGTTTGATGCTGGTATGTCACAGTGATAATCTACACATGATACGCATAGGAACAATGCTGCATGAAGCTAAAACATTAATAAAAGTATATCTATGTGGTGAGCACCCGGGCCACAAGGATAGCTGTAGTGCTATCAGGAGAATTCCAAGTGCAGTGTTGGAGACCAACACATTTGGGATGGGTAATAGGAATAGAGGGGGTGGAAAAGACCAATCCTGTCTTTCACTTCCCCTTCTGACCCTGCTGTTCCAAAGTGGCTGTGTCAATTTTGTATGCCCACTGTTCTCACTAGGGCATGTGTGACCTTGAACTTATGTGTACCTTACATTCCCCTCTCACTGGGTTGTTTAACTAGTATCATTTTAAGTATACATAGGGAAGAAGATAAAGCCAATGTCTTAGTTCCTGCTAAGTCCTTAGAGACTGGGTGGTTAGATTGAATCTTTTTGGTTTTTCAATGCAGGGTTTCCTTGTATAGCTTTAGGTGTCCTGGACTAGGCTGGCCTTGAACTCTCAGTGATCTGCCTGTCTCTGCCCCCAAGAATGCAGGGATTACAGGCATGCACCAACACACCTGGCTGAATCTATTTTTTGTTTGTTTGCTTTTTTGTATTTTGGTGCTAGAGACCAAACCCTAGCTTAGGCTTCTCTACCATTTCATTGTTGTTGAGTTAGGGTCTCTTGCAATTGTGTCCAGGATTGAACTTGAAGCAATCTTGTTTTTAAGTTGTAAAATACACTTAGCCGATACATATTTTTCACCAAGGCATAGTATACATGTACAAGTCTTTTTAGTTTTTTGAGACAGGTTTTCTCTGTGTAGCCTTGGCTGTCCTGGACTCGATTTGTACACCAGGATGGCCTTTAACTCACCTGCCTCTGCCTGCCTGAGTGCTGGGGTTAGAGGAGTATGCCATTGTGCCCAGCCACATGTGCAGGTCTTAACACGTTGTTTTTCCACGTATACATTGGGATATTATTTCTCAGATCAAGTTCATTGACTTAAATTGAGAGGCCAGGAATGAGGGAGTGGGGAAGGTTGGGAGTTTCTGCTTTCCCCGAGTAGCTGTGTATTTCCTACTTGTGTTATCTATGATGGCTTGCACTTGCCTGTGGAAACCTATTTTGGCCCATCATTCCATAAAATCCATTTGTTCTGTCTGCAGTGGGCTCGGGATGAATTTGAAGGCCTTTTCAAGCAGCCAGCAGAAAATGTTAATCAGTACCTCACGTGAGTAACTTGCACACCCCACCTTCCTGCCAGCCACCGAAGGCATTCTATGCTTTCACCCTCAGCACTATGCACACTTTTTAAAAGATTCTAAATGTTCGAGTCTCTTGCTATTGGGGGATGAAGACAAGCTTTCCCATGGAGAAAGTGGGATTGCCCCAGAGCCCACTTCAGGGGCCACTGTATAATCTTGACCCTTGGCCTCCTCCACTCCCCAATAGAGACCCCAAATTTGTGGAGCGGACATTGCGGCTGGCAGGTACACAGCCATTGGAGGTGCTGGAGGCTGTACAGCGCAGCTTAGTGCTGCAGCGACCACAGACTTGGGGTGACTGCGTGACCTGGGCCTGCCACCACTGGCACACCCAGTACTGTAACAACATCCGGCAACTGCTGCACAACTTTCCTCCCGACCAGGTAATATGGCAGCATTTGGCAGCATGCATTTCCTTGCAATCAGAGTTTGCTGCAGACTCATCAAGTGGTTTCTCTCAGTTACTAGTCCAAGTGTGGCTGGTATCCAAGGCAAAGATGTCAGAAGAATGACCTTTTTGTTTCTTCCCTCATTCCTTGGAGCTCTTGCTGTTTCCACTGTAGTGTAGGCTGAGTCTGACTTGGTTTTTATCAGGGTTGTAGTGGACCATGAAACAGATTCTGGACTTGAGACCAAAAGAGCCAACATTTATTCAAATACCAGCTCTCTCTGAACTTGGGAAAGTCACTTCTCCTTCTCTCTGTACCTTTCTTTAGCTTGAAGGAGGAACAGTTACGATATGTCTCACAGCACCTTCTGTGAGGAGTCATTGGTATTAACACTAAGTACATGCCTAGTAATCCAATCGAGTCTAGCAAGTGAAGCAATTGTATAAGAATTGATGGTTTTCTCAGCCAGGACCAGTGTGAGTCTTAGATGATTGACTCTAACCCCCTTCAGGACCCAGCCAAGGGTAGTAAGTTGAGGTGAATGCAGAACCAAGATGATGTGTCAGGATTTTCAAAGAGACCTCCATTTCAAGATCTTGCTTCTCAAAACTCTCTTTTTTTATTTTAGCTCACCAGCTCAGGGGCCCCTTTCTGGTCTGGACCCAAACGCTGTCCACACCCACTTACTTTTGATGTTAACAATGTAAGTCTCCTTGTTGGATTTTCCTGGGATCAGGTAGAGAAGATGGGTGGGTGGGAAGGAGGTGGTGGCTTCCCATGCAAGGGCAGATGTGTTAACTCTACCATGCCCTGCCTTCCCCTAGACACTGCATCTGGATTATGTGATGGCTGCTGCCAACCTTTTTGCCCAGACCTATGGGTTGACTGGTTCTCAAGACCGAGCTGCTGTGGCCTCACTCCTGCAGTCAGTACAAGTTCCAGAGTTCACCCCCAAGTCTGGTGTCAAGATCCATGTTTCTGACCAGGAGTTGCAGAGCGCTAGTGCCTCTGTTGGTGAGGGTGTTTCACCATTTGTTCAGAAGTCACCACCCCTATCTGTCCCTAGCTTCCCCATTAGTCTTCTACTAATAGCTCTGTGGCCTCACTTTCCTTTGTACCTCCCTCCCCCTGAAATGAAGACAATCTGTGGGAGCATAGTCTCTCCCTCCCCTTTCTTTACAGCTCCGACAACCAGAAAAACAAACTTTGTTCTTCTTGCTTAGTGCATGATTGCCTTGATTTTGTATTTTTCTCTGCTTCTCTTTGATCTGTGTTCATTTAAGGGGTATGATCTCCAGTAGGGTTCTCCTCCGTTGGTTTTTGCCTACTTTGTCTCCTTCCAGATGTCTCATGTCTCCCCATCCATTCATCCCTCCCACCCTGATTCTCTGTGTGTGTCTTTAATGTTGCCCATCATAATTTAGTCCCTTTTAGATATCTGTAATGTTTTTATAGTTCTGTATCGCCCTGTATTGGCCTTCCCGCTTCCTCATCCCCATCTTTCTTCTGAAATACCTGCCTTTTCATGTTCCTCTCTGTATATTTCCTTTTCTCTTCCACCTCTTCCACAGGTTCCCTCTGACCTCTCACACATTACTTCCTCCCTTATCTCATCCTCCATCTTGCCTCTTCATATTTTCTCTATCTCCCCATCAGATCCTTTCATATATCCATTCTGTTTACTTGCCTATATCCCCACCATGTCTTCTGTGTCATGTACATTGTCTTCCTAAGACTGACACCCCATCCATCTGATCACTCTACTTTCTCCTAAGGTCTTTGATTCTGTTCCTATATCTCTAGCTATTGATAACTTTTATTCTTGCCTTTTTCAGGATTGCTCTTTGCTCTGCTCTGCCTTTCCCCTCTGACACTTCATTCTAGGATATCTCTCCAAGATCTGTATCTAACTGAATTCCCTCTGCCCTACCTTAGGCTTTCTACCTTACTCCTTTCATCTAAAAGGCTGTGTTTTCTCTTTGTGCAGATGACAGCCGTCTTGAGGAGCTCAAAGCTACATTGCCCAGCCCAGACAAGTTGCCTGGATTTAAGATGTATCCCATTGATTTTGAGAAGGTGCTTGGAAGGGGCAGGGGCTCTGGATAGTATACTTGGGGAGAGTTAAGCATAGACAGGTTATAAAGGATGGGAATCTAGGAATACGGAATGAGTCCATACCTTTATAGTGATCAGATCAGGGACTGCCACATAGCTTTCCTTCTCATCTGGGAGAAACCAATCTGCAATGGAGGATATTTATGTCCCAAGAGGCCATGAAAACTTTTCATCTGATCTATTCCTCTTACTCAGGATGATGACAGCAATTTCCACATGGATTTCATTGTGGCAGCATCTAATCTTCGGGCCGAAAACTACGATATTTCCCCCGCAGACCGACATAAGGTAAGGGGACTCTAGGACAGATGTTATACCCATTCTCAGACTTGAGTTCCTTACATCCTGTCCTCTTCTGTAAACCTTCAGCTTCTTATAACTTAAAACATCTCTCTTGGTCAATTTCTCAGAGCAAACTGATTGCAGGAAAGATTATCCCAGCTATTGCCACAACTACAGCTGCTGTGGTTGGCCTTGTGTGTCTGGAGCTATACAAGGTAGTTCAGGGGCACCGACAGCTTGACTCCTACAAAAATGGTTTCCTGAACTTGGCCCTGCCCTTCTTTGGGTTTTCTGAACCTCTTGCTGCACCTCGTCACCAGGTAGGTGCCCACATCAGAAGATGGACTTATATTAGAGTGTATCTTAATAGAACTCAAATTTGGTTTGCATTAGACCCTGGTCACTAGGTCAGAGTTTCAATCAAAATATACCTGCATCTTTTTTGCAAGAGTGCTAAGCTATGTCTGGCATGTTGAAAGAATAAAAATCAGTAGATCAGAGTGATTGAGAAGATAAGGGATTGAAGATAAAAATAGGGTTCTCATGACATAGGACCTTGTCATTCATTGTAAAGGTTCAGTGCTTACTCAGAGTGACATACAAGCCAGGAAAAGGCTTTGAACAAAAGGTTCTGATCTGATTTATTGGATCTGCATACTTGGAGGCAGGGAGGGCAGAGGGCTGGGATTCTGGAATGGCCCACATCCTATCTTCTTTTAAATTGTAGTACTATAATCAAGAGTGGACATTGTGGGATCGCTTTGAAGTACAAGGGCTACAGCCTAATGGTGAGGAGATGACCCTCAAACAGTTCCTCGAATACTTTAAGGTAAAGGTCCTTTCTCCCTCCCACCCCACCTGGAGGATGAGATATATAGATAACTTTTTGTCCTTCCTCCCATCATAACACTGCTGTTTCCCCCTCCTGCCTTCCAGACAGAACACAAATTAGAGATCACCATGTTGTCCCAGGGCGTGTCCATGCTCTATTCTTTCTTCATGCCAGCTGCTAAGCTCAAGGAACGGTTGGATCAACCGTGAGTAGGCTGTTGCCAAGCAGACTGGGAAAGGCCCTGCGTTCCTTTTGCTGGGTGGGAAGCCTCAGCTTGGAGCTCTTACTCCTACCCATCACCTCTCCTGCCCCTACCAATGTTCCTTCCTCTCTTGCTTTGTCTTTCTGGCCCTCTGCCCTTACCCTCATCCTTTCCCTAGGATGACAGAGATTGTGAGCCGTGTGTCAAAGAGAAAGCTGGGCCGCCATGTGCGGGCACTGGTGCTTGAGCTGTGCTGCAACGATGAAAGTGGCGAGGACGTCGAGGTCCCCTATGTACGATATACCATTCGCTGATCTCCATGCATTCTCCTAAGTCCCAGTCTTCCCTTCCCAGATCCTTTCCAGTCCTGATTTCCATTTGGCCTCTGGCAGTGGTCCATCTAGCCATGCCTGGTATTCCCTTATCACCCAGCAACCTGAGATCCTCTAACCACTGCTTTGTACCTTGTTTGGAATTTAAATCCCAAATAAAAAGATAATAACCCAGGTATAGCCATCCTGGCTGTCTCCAGGGAAGAAAGAAGCATCGTGGAGTTGTCTGATTCAGATAAGTACCTCAATGGTGTATTCTTAGCAATAAGCTTCCTGGGAAGGGGAAAATTGGAGTTGACATCTTCTGTGCTACATAACAGACATGGAAGTACCAGTGAAGTTATACAAACAGGTACTGGCCCAGGTGATCTGTACTGGGTTCAAACGTGGTCTTCTCTGTGTCCCAGCTGCTTCCATCCATTATGAAGAACACACTTTAACAGTAGATCAGGCTGCAAGTGCTTAGTTAGCATGTTTTGGGCAGAATCCTTCCCCAGTTTGAAGCAGCCAGACTCTGGGCTGTCCTTTTGTATTTTTGATACTAGGTTTCTATGTAGCCTTGGCAATATTGGAAGCTCTGTAGTCCGGGCTAGCTCAAACAGATCCACCTACATTAGCCTCCTGAGTGCTGGAACTAAAGACATGTACCGCCCACCCAGCCTGAGCTGTCCTTTACAGTCATAGTTCCTCACAGCACTAGAAATGCTTTTACAGGTATTTCAAGTCCATGCTGAGGAGTCTTGAACAGCCAGTCTACTGGATAAGGATATCTTGAAAAGAAAGCACTCTTTTCTGCTTCAGTCTGCCCATATGTCCCCCTTGGAGTTGCCTGGGCATCTTACCTTCCAGAGAAGCTCTGGCTGTGGGGCTGAGGAACAGTTGGTTAATGCAGGTAGTAGCAGGAGGCCCATCAACAGCCGCATCAAGCCCTGAGCTGCTGTGCTCCTTCCTTGTCTCACCTGAGGATTCCAAACTCTGGTTAGCCATCATGATAGATATTTACCTTCATTGATTTCTGTCCAATAATTTCTTGTCCTATTTAGAAGCAGGACCCCTTTCCACTTAGAGTACTTCATCCTGTCCCCAAACTTGTCCTAATTCCCATCACAGTCTGTCTCCACATCTACCTCCTTAGCCAGCTCCTGACCTTAGGCACAGTGTATGCTCTTGCCTACCTCTCTGCCCATACTTTTCCTTGGCCAGATCTACTGGAGTGACCTAATGGATCACTTATTCTTCCATATAAGAATATTCCTCCCATCATGCCACATCGGGTAACAGGGACACTTTGATGATGCCTCTAGGAACTAACTTATGAGTGAGCAGAGAAGTTTCCCCACTATCAGGACTTTATTGCTGTTATTTCTCCAGAAGATCCCAGACATCTATTCTCACTTCATTACAGGCAAGCACTACATACACTATTATTTGTACTGTTTTTCTACTATGTCAGTTCCTTCATGAGCATCCTGCATACATTGTTCTCTACCTCTTCCATTATAGCTGATTCTCATTTCTTTCACCACTACTACTCCTGGATTCCCTTGATATTTTACTTGTATGTGACAAACTTATCCATCAAAAACAGCTGCTTTTGAAGCTAGACATGGTTGATGCCTGTAATCCCAGCACCCTATAGGAGAATCTCATGTAGCCTGGGCTACATGAGACCATGTTTTAAAAGCAAAACACTTAGAACAACCAGATACCCCATGATTTTGGCCATGCATACTATTTAATTTTGTGCATGTACTCCATTATAAAACCAGACTGATAGGAAAATGATAGAGCCCATGTTGGGTCACTATTGGGTCCCCTGCACCCAGCAGAATATGAATGTCTCTTGTCCTAGAACTATTTGCCATCCAATTACTCAACGATTTGTTTAGTGCCAATTGCTAGGTACGATTATAGGTATTTGGTACTTAGTAGCAAATAAAACATCAATGTCCTAAGGCTTATGAAACTTAGAGAATAAAAACAACTGACTAGAAGTTAAAAGTTGGACTGGAGAGAGGATCTGACTTTGGCTTCCAGCACCCAAATGCCTGCTCACAACTATAACTGGTTCCAGGGGATCCAATGCTCTCTTTTGGTCTAGAAGAGAAGCACACACATGGTGTGCAGACATACTTGCAGGCAAAGCACACATACACAAATAATTTTTAAAAGCAAGTCTAACATGGTTGCCTAGCATGCACCAAGCTAATGGGTTCAATCCCCAGTTCTTTGTAAAGCTGGGTGTGGCAGCATACACCTGTAATCCTAGCACTGGGGAGGTAGTTAAAAGTTAAAGAGAATCAGGTGTTTGGGCCAGTGTGGCCTATGTAAAATCTTTCCTCAAGGGCCAGGCGTGTTGGTGTCTGCATGTAATCCCAGCACTGGGGAGACAGAGGCAGGTGGATTGCTGTAAATTCAAGGCCAGCCTGGACTCCAAAGCTAGTCCAGGACAGTCCAGAAACCCTGTCTCGGAAAAAAAAAATCTTGGCTGAAACTTAAGTTGGGCTGATAAAATGGCTCAGCAGGTAACCACCAAGCCTGACAACTTGAGTTCATCAAGATGCACATGGTGGAAACAGCCAACTCCTGCAAGTTCTTTGACCGTCCTTCACTTGTGTTCCATGACACAACTGTGTCCACACAAAACACATAATTTAATGTATTACATTCATTTAATGGGGGGGGGGTAATACCACAGTGCACATGTGGAGATTTCCATTGTGTGGGTCCAAGTGACAGAACTTGGGCAGCTCATTTGGCAGCCAGGAGCTTTTACCTACTGAGCCATTCTTAGCCTTACAATTTTTCTTTTACATTTTTTAAATTTTTTTGAGATAGGCTCTCTATGTAGCCCTGGCTGTCCTGGGACTAGATATAGGATACAGGATAGCCTCAAACTCACACAGCTCCTCCTGTCTCTGGCTCTTGAGAGTTCTGGGATTAAAGAAGTAAAACCCCATGCCTGGCTTCCTGTACATGCCATGAGGATGTTTAAGGAAGCTAGAAGAGGGTATCTTTATCATGCAACATTATGATGGTCTGAGGTCCTTAGTTTCATATTGTTTATACTAATGGTCAAGGTGATAAATATAGAGAATCACACTGATGAGAAAAGCAGGTAAAAAATGTAAAATGAAGCCAGGTGCAGTGGTGCACACCTGTAATCCCAGCACTTGGGGGAGGCAGAGGCAAAGGATCACTGAGTTCAAGGACAGCCTGGTCTCAAAAGCAAGTCCAGGATAGGCAGGACTGTTACACAGAGAAACCCTCTCTCAGAAAAAAAATGTAAAATGAAATACTGTGTTCATTTACCTTTATCCACTTCACGCAATTATGTGTTTCACAAGAATTACATCCCCTGGAGCTGGAGATACAGGCAGTTGTGAACCTCTGATGTGAATGCTGGAGATCCTCTAGAGGCTGGAGGAGCAGCAAGTGCTTGCAACCACTGAGCCTTTTCTCTAGGTCCATCCCCATTAATTTATTTTTTAAAAGTCGATTAATGAGCCTGGTGCAATGCAAATGGGCTGGAGATGTAGCTCAGTTGGTAGAATGCAAATAAAGCCAGGTGTGGTGGCATATGCCTGTAATCCTAGCACTTGGGTGGTAGAGGATGGACAAATTCAGATTTCAAGATCATTCTTGACTACATAGTGAATTCAAAGCAAAATTTGGCTACAAAGGACCCTATTTTCAAAACAATAACAAAATGTTAACCAAGACTGGATATTAGCTCAACACACAAGATTGGGAATGGACTTTAACATTGCAAATAAGCATCTAAATTTTAAAAACCATGCTTTCACAAGACACAAAGCCAAGTAGGAATCTGGAATAATGGGACTCCAACAGGAAGAAACGAGTGCAGATATGGGGCCAAGTATTCCAGGCAAAGGAAACCACAAGTATGAAGTCTCAGGGGCTCAACTGTGCTTGCTATATTCAAGATCAACTAGAATGCTCCACTGTTGGGAAGGGAAGGGTAGGAGATTGTCAGTTAAGTGATAGACCTGGTGTCTACCCTAGCAACAAGGACTTTCATGGCTGAGGAAGTCCTTGCCAATAATGAACCTTGCTTCAAAATCCTGAGACAGAAGGGAGGAGAGAAGGCAGGAAGGGCGACCAAAGAATGCCCAGAAGCAAGCAAATTCCTGGCTCCACTGTAAGGAAGTCTCAGAAGGCCTGCAAAAATGTTGGGATAGGTATGGAAAATCATGTCATTTTCTAAAGAGAGGAATAAGAAGTATGTCTGGCAATCTTGGGCATGTAACAGAGCTTAATAACAAACAGGACTGTCTGTAGTGGACAAGATGAGGTAACGGAAAGGCATCAAGAAAGCCCAATTAGGGGCGCATGTACACGAATATTAGGGTGAGGCAGCAAGAAGCTCCGCCCAAGCCAGAGTTACAAATGTGAGTTGTAGCAGAGCGGGCCAGCTCTTAAAGGGCCGCCTAGGTTCCACTTCATCAAGAAGATGCGGGAGAATGTGTGAACGGTTAGGGGAGGGACCCCGCTGATTGATTGCTTTTTGGACCAATTATCTTATGAGATATTCAGAGAGATCCAGAAAGGCGCTCAGAACAAAAAGGCGAGTCCGAAAACCAATAAAAAACCGAGCAAATGATGAGCTACGCCTAAGGGAAAGCTAGGTCAGGCCTCTTTGGCTTTGCCACGCCCTTCATTCTTGCTGGGCCTTCCACAGGGAGCAAGTCCGATTGGCTGAGAGAATTTTTAAGGGCGGGGCTACGTACGTTTTACTGTGGGCAACTAGCTAGTGGTGGAGGTAGGGTGGCAGGGCGGGGCTAGGTTGTCCCATCTAAGGTGGGAAAGGCCAATGATAATCCAGGCCACCTCTCCTAGGAAGTCATCTGGAGCCTTTAAATTCTTGCATCCTGAGGCACCACAAAGGACTAGAACTGCTTGGCTCACCTGTTCTTTCTTTTCTTGCAAAAGTCCCGTTTGCCACTATGGGGATGTACCAAGTGAGACTGTAGGGAAAGCAGCTGGTGACTGGCACGCCTGGATACTGGCTGCTGCTCACCTCAATGCCAGTAGAATTCTGGCAAGATCAAAACTAACAAATAATCCACTTCTACATCCCCCTGGCGCCATTCCAGGGCCAACATCACATTTCCTGCTGGGGCACGCAATGGCCGCATCCCCTCCTGCTGTAGACAGCTCTTTCGGTGGACGCAGTCAGAGGTGAGTCTCCTCCTTCCTGCTTCACCCTTTTTTTTTCCAGCGTGTGCGTGCGCATGCGCGGAGCACGGCGCGCGGCTGTTGGGCCGCTGGCTGTGAGGCCCTGGGATCCGCTGCTTCTCCACGAGCAGACCGCTGTGAGTCGCGAGGCGTCGTGAACACCCGGATTCCAGCGGGCGCTTGCGAGCACAGGGGCATTGCCCGCAGCGGCCGAGCTCATGGCCAGCTGAGCGGGACGCCGCCGCCGCCTCAGCCACCGCCGCCGCCGCCGCCTCTTCCTCCTCAGCCGGCGGCGGCCCGGGCCCAGCAGCCATGGCCGAAGACTACTGGGACGGGCGCCTGCGGCGAACTGGAGGAAAAGGAGGTCGCGCGGCCTTATCCCGGGCCGCCGCCCCAGGCGCCACCGCGCCGGCCCCGCGGCCCTGAGGTTACTCGCGCGCCCCCTCCGGTGAGCTTGCCCTCGACACTTAGGGTGGGGGCTCCTCTTCCTAGAGAACCGACCCGACCTTAGGGAGTGCTGAGACAAGATTAGGTGGTTCTGGGCTGCTTGCCTGTAGGGTGCCCCCCCCCACATCCCCGAGTTTCCCAGAATGCACCGGGGGGTCATTTGGGGCCTCCCTGACCTTGGCCCCGCCCTGGGCCCCTGTCCTGGGAGCTGAGGATGGGAAGGCTGTGGATGCTAAGGGGGAGAAGGTTGATTAAAGGACTAGAGTTATGGGAATGGGATTGATAAGAGTAGTGGTGAAACACTCAGGGTTGCTAAAAGGGTAGGAGCATGTAGTTTAAAAAAAAAGCCTTATGACTCTGTAAGACTTCAGGCGCACTGTGTGCTTATGGAAGGACCATGAGGGACATGATACTATATAACGGGGGGTTGTGTGTAAGGGCAGTTCCAAAATATGCTAGTGGAGGTTAGGGCTGCAGAGAGGCCCAATGTAATTGGAGAAAGGTTTGATAGAAAGAAGTACCAGAAGTTGTGCCAATAGAATCAGGGTTCGAAGGTGCAGTATGTGGTGACAAGGGTCAGGATATTGTTAATACTGTGTTTGGCTACCGGGTTGATTCTCTGGGTCCAGGATGTGCTCATGGAGGTAGTTAAAAAGTATTGAGTGTGACTGATGAGGGAGGATCATGGTGGTGAGGGAATGTAGATATTCTAATAAAAGTAGTGAGAGGCCCAGTATATGCCAGTGAGGGCAGGGCTGTTGAAGGACCTTGAGGATGTGTGCAATGGGGCAAGGTGCTGGAAGGCCTGCACTACTGGGTATCAGAAGTGTGCATGCATGTGTACGGGAGTTTAAGGAAAGTATAAATAAAGTGTAAAGAGAGTAGCATAGTAAGGGTTAAGGTGAGGTGTGAGTGAGTGCCCATAAAGACAGAATGTGAGTTTCCAGAAAGTGTGGGCAACACTATAAATGAAGTTTTAGAGCTGCCGTCCTCAACTTGTAGAGTGAAACCCCTTGAGATTGAATATCAGATATTGTGCATATCAGATATTTACATCACAAATCATAACAGCAGCAAAAACATGGTTATGAAGTAGCAAAGAAAATTATTTTATGGTTGGGGGTCACTAAAACATGTACTGTATTAAAGGGTCAAGCTTTAGGGAGGTTACTACTGTTCTAGAGGCTGGTCCTATGGGGTTAGAACCACACAGACACTTAACTGTATGCTATTGGAGGAAGAGCATGAAATATATGCTAATGAACATCAAACCACTCTGAATACAGAGTTCTTTCTTCTATGGGCCACTGGAGTATGTTGATTCAAAGAGTGCTACAGGGCTAGATTTGAGGGTGGGAGTGGAATCCAGTGTGTAATGGAAGGAACAGAGCTATGAAGGAAATCAGTTGTGAACCAAAGGGATAATAGTGGGGAATAGGAGTGGCTGAAGCAGAGAGGATAGGAATAGGTGATGGTGTGTACCAAAGTGAACTGGAGCCATAAGGAACTGAAGTGTTGATTGGGTCAGGGTTAAATGGAGGAGCTGTATGCACTAGTGAGGGTCAGTCTGATATAGAACAGTGTGTTTGTCCCTGGACAAAGCTAAGTTAAGGGTTCAGGGTGTGTTAATAGGGAGTCAGGACTGGGTGAGGCCCAGTGTGTATTAGTCAGGGTCAAGATAGAGTGAAGATTTAGCCTGTGCTGAGGGATGGGATGGTCTAGTGGAAGTACAAGACAGTGTATGTTAACAATGGTCACAACTGTGAAGGTGGGGACTAGAGAATTGGTTCAGCTGTTAAAAGCATATACTATATACTATGTACTAGAGGACCTGAATTTAGATCCCAGCATGCATATCAAGAAGCTCACAACTGTGAAGGGGCCCAAGTCTGAACAAAACTGGCCAGGGATTGTACAGGTTCCACTGTGTACTAATGTGATTCAGAGCAGTATGAAGGTCCAAAAAATGCTAATTTGGGTCAGCTGTAGAGCACGGAGAGTGCATGTTAATGAGGATCAAAATCCAGAGGGGACACTATTATTGGGGTAGGGCAATGCTACAGAAAGGCTAACAAGCAATAAGGCTAGGAGTTAGGAAGGGACTCAGAATGTGGTGGTGGCAGGAGTTGCATAAAGTGGGCAAATATATGCCAACAGAGTTAAGGGCAGGGAAGTTAGAGGTAAAAAGAGAAATCATGAATGTTAGTAGGAGTTGATATAAAGTAAGGGCCCTCTTGAGGGTCTAGTGTGTGCTTATAGGGGTCAGGACCAAATGGAATTTGTGAGAGTGTTAGAGTATGACAACTCTCAGTGGTTGGAGTTACCATTGAATGTCCTTGGTATGAGAGTACCCTGAGTACTGGTGAGTGTGTCTTTGAGGGGTGCCAAGAAGGACAAATGGCATGTGGAATTTTATCTCCTGATTCTTGCTCCTTCACTTTTTCTGAGGTCTAGAAGCTCAGAAAACTGAAATTGTGATATTTAAGTTTTGCCGCTCATAAATGTTTAAATGTATCTGTTTCTAGGGGTCTGCTCTCCCTCAAAGTGTTGTAAAGTATCTTCGCAAAAAATCTCTCATAAGATGAATACTGGAAAATGTCATGTCATTGAGGGTTCTAGTTAGAGGTCATAAATTAATTCATGGCTCTTTCTCTGTCCCTCATTTTCCTAGCCCATTTTATTATCCCTTGACACCACATACAAAACAACTGGGTATGAGTGCCATTTGAAAACAAAAGGAAACCTTGGGAGCTGACCACTTTCCAGGCCCTAGATCCAGTGTTCATTTCCCAAGGTCAGGATTTAATGGCATTGTCATGAGTTCTCTGTGGGTGGACCTTATGCTTATCTAGCTGAGATTCTTCTGCTAGGCTGGCTTTGCCTCCCCTTCTAGAAGGGGAGAAGTGGGAGTGGGAACTGCTGGGGTAAGCACTTTGTTTCAAGGTAACAGATTTCTCTTGAATCCATACCCAGCCTTATCCTCAACCACCTATCTAGTTCTACTTCCCTTGGGCCCTGGGCCATCGCAAGCCCTGCTGTGAGTACAGATGGTTCCTGGGCCAGGTCTTTCCCCCTCCTTGCTGGCCCAGAGCCCAGAAGGAAGCAGAAGAATGCCGACCTACACCTTTTGGTGGCCCCATTCCTATTAGCAGCCCATCTAGGTCATCTTGCTGTCAATTCTAGCATCCCTGGGTGTCTTCTTTGGGGTAGTCTGTAAGTGTCTGGGACTTAACCTCAATAAAGGTTGGTCCTAGGATCTCAACCCTTTGATTAGCTGTTTCTGTATATATTTTTTGAGCTTCTACTCTGTATCAGTCACTCCAGGTTCTTAGGATATAGCTGTGGCCTGAATGTACAGAAATATACCCTAGGGAAGTAGATCCCTAGTTGTGATGGTGAGGAGACAGTAAAAAGAAAAGAAGCCAATAAGTAGATGGTACTATTTCTGAGGTGATGATAAGAACTGGGGGACACATTAGAAAGCCGAGGTAGCTCAAGATGGCTGAGTCTTTAAATAAGATTACTTATGGATGCCTCAAGAAAAAAGCTGGAGTATATTGGGAGTAAGATCTGAGAAACAACCAGTGTACAGATCCTGAGATAGAAACTTGGGTGTGGTGCTGGACAGCAACTAGGAATGATCAAGGAGGAGGATGTGAGTCCAGAGAGGCAATAGGGACAAACAAGGTATATAAGACGTATGGGCCACTGTTATGTTTATTTGGGATGATAAGGAAGATGTAGTATATTCTCTGGGAGAAAAGAAATGTGATCTGGCTTTGTAAAAAACCTTGGTTTGGACCCTATGGGTCCCATCACTATTGAACCTATCTAGCAGATCTGAGGATAGCTGGTGTGTACTGAGACACCTCTTCCCCTCTGCTCCCCCCCACCAACTCTATCCATTGGTTGGGCCTCAGCAGCCCTCCCCCCATCTGGATAGAGAAGTGGGGTGATCCATTAGTCACCATGACGGTAGTTGCTGGGGCTAGTGAGAGGGTCCCTGAGGGCCACAGGGAGCATTCTGCCTGGCAGTTGGGGCCAATGTGGGGCTGGTGTCAGCAAAACATGCCATACTATGGACGCACCCGGGACCTTGTCACTAATCCTTCAGTCCTGACTGAACCCCATGTCCCAACCGTTGCTGTGTCTGTCACTGCTGCTGTACCTGAGGACAGCTGCTGTGGAGTCCTATGCTCCCACAGTAAGACTATTGCCTTAGAAACCAACAACCTACTTAGTGGACCGTTACCCTCAGCCAGCCACCCAAGTCTTAGTACCCAGGTAGGTTACTTAGGGGTGGGCCAACAATGACAAGAGGCCTTATCTATGCCAGATTTCCAAGAATCTCTAGTGACTGAGTATTCACTGACATATTCAAGTTGGTACCCCTCTCTGAGTTGTTGGGGTCTCTCAGGGACCCTTGCTGATATAGCACATGATAATATGGTCCCCATTTCTATTCATGTCCCCTGTTCAGGTCGCCATGGATCGGATGAAGAAGATCAAACGGCAGCTGTCAATGACACTCCGAGGGGGCCGAGGCATAGACAAGACCAATGGTGGCCCTGAGCCGTTAGGCCTGCATGAGGGTGGTGGTGGTGGAAGTGACTTTGGAGAGGCCCCCATCCGTGTTGCCGCAGGAGAGCTTCACCCTGGTCGGGGCCCACTAAGCTCTGCACCAGGTGGGTCCCCTTTGATCATTCTCTCTCCCTGTCCAAGTTTCCAGATGCTGCCTCCCAGTGCATTCTTTAGACTCTTGTTTTCTTTTTCCTTCCTCCCCCCTTCCCTGTTATCCATTTCCAACACATTTTGTCTGTACCTCCTTCCTTGACTATATCCAGGCCCCAGGGGGAGGAAGGGTACCTTGCCTATTTAGCTGCCCCAAGGCTCTCTCTGCCTTTTTTCCTGCACTCTGTGGTGGCCCTCTCAGTCACATTGGGTCTGCCTTCTCAGGGCTCTTGTCAACGCCTGTCACCACTAACCTTCTGACCCAGGGGCAGCTGCCATCTCAGCTCATCTCTGATGGAGTACTCCACTAGGTGACCACACCCCCTCCATATCTATCCTGGGCCCACCTGGATTTCCCAGTCTGGCCATGTACACACATGGATATGATTAAGGAATATAATATATTGGGGGCAGGAGGGAGTGTTCTTGACTCCGATGGCCTGGCCTTTCCCTCTCCCCACCACCAGATATTGTGCACGAGGACTTGAAGATGGGGTCTGATGGGGAGAGTGACCAGGCTTCAGCCACATCCTCAGATGAGGTGCAGTCTCCAGTGAGAGTGCGCATGCGCAACCACCCCCCACGAAAGATCTCCACTGAGGTGCTTGATCCTTGCCCCAGTGATAGAAGAGTTGGAGAATGGGGTTGTGATTGGGGAGGTGGAGCTTATGATCCTGCTTCTCCTTCATCTTGGCTGCTAGGACATCAATAAACGCCTGTCACTACCAGCTGACATCCGGCTGCCCGAGGGCTACCTTGAGAAGCTGACCCTCAATAGCCCCATCTTTGATAAGCCTCTTAGCCGCCGCCTCCGCCGTGTCAGCCTGGTGAGCATCTCTTTTTGTACATCTCTACCACCTGTCCCACTCTCCCAGTTCCCTTCTCCAACCATGCTTCAACGATACTTCTTTAACCCCACAGTCTGAGATTGGCTTTGGAAAACTGGAGACCTACATCAAGCTGGACAAGCTAGGTGAGGTAAGACAGTTAAAAGGGCCATAGTGAAGATGGGATTCAGTGTGAATGAACTCCTTGCAACCTCATAGCACCTCTGCTGTCATAACTCTTTACACTTCAGGGTACCTATGCCACTGTCTACAAAGGCAAAAGTAAGCTCACAGACAACCTTGTGGCGCTCAAGGAAATCAGGCTGGAACATGAAGAAGGCGCACCCTGCACTGCTATCCGGGAAGGTACAGACCCCATCCTAGACTTTCTCGACTCCAGGGTACACACTTACACTCTTCTATGGTGAGTGAGGACCGAGACTGGGGTTTTCCAGACCTTCATTCATCACCTGTACAACACTGTAGTCTTCTTGAGAATGCCTACCATTTATATACCCAGGTAATAATCAAGGTAATTTGGAATCTGAGTGAATCAAGAAAGATGAATTAATTGCAAATTGTGGTATTTGCCTTCATTCTTCAAGTGTTCCTTCAAGTGCTCAGAAAATTACATGGAGTAGATTTGATTACACAGAGAAGACCCTTTCTCAGAAAGCAAAAGCAGATTGTGAAAATATAATGTCACCTGAAGTTGGAGCTATAGCCCCATGCTCTTGCTTGATACTCTTGTCTAAGCTTTGTTTTCTACACATGGACCATGGAGACACACTTACTTCTTAGCAGAGTATAAATCAGAACTAGGTACTTTGAGGCATTACCCTAGACTGCACAGGTCCTTATTCTCATCTTTATTCTGATAATGGGGCCCTCACTCTTGCTTTATTCTTTTCTGTGCTTTTTGCAGTATCCCTGCTCAAGGACCTCAAGCATGCCAACATCGTCACACTACATGACATTATCCACACAGAGAAGTCCCTCACCCTTGTCTTTGAATATTTGGTAAGGTTGGAAAGCAGTTGGATCCAGGGAGGTGGGAAAATGGCCAGGAACCGTCGTATGTAACTCTTGTTCCTATACTACCTCTTTTGTCCTCAGGACAAGGACCTGAAGCAGTACCTGGATGACTGTGGGAATGTCATCAACATGCACAATGTGAAAGTGGGTGTGGGACAGAAAGCAGGGATGGAGCCCCCCCCCCCATTCCTCCACTCACTGTACAAATTTACCAGAAACAGCCTTTTCCTATATGGTGTTTTTGCTGGGAGCTGTTGGAGGGCATTGGGAGCCTGTCATCTCTTATGTGATAAGACATTGGGCTCAGTGTCTGTTTGGGAGGGAGCATTGCTTGCCCGCTGCCAGGGAATGCACTGGTGAATATCTTTTGACTTCTGCTTGCCATTCCTGGGTCTCTAGCTGTTCCTGTTCCAGTTGCTTCGTGGCCTGGCCTACTGCCACAGGCAGAAGGTGCTACATCGAGACCTCAAGCCCCAGAACCTACTCATCAACGAGAGGGGAGAGCTCAAACTGGCAGACTTTGGTACCACCAGCCTTCCTTCTTCCCATTGACTCCTCAGCTTTATTCTCCAAGCATCCCACTTCCCTATGACCACCCAGTCTCTTTCCCCTTCAGCCTTTCCAGACTTTGACTGTGGCAGGCATTCTTAATCTCAGTTGTACTCTATTCCAGGCTTTGCCCACAACCTCCTCATTCCAGCTGCTCCCCTCTTTGTCTCCCAGGCCTGGCTCGTGCCAAGTCAATTCCTACTAAAACATACTCCAACGAAGTTGTGACGCTGTGGTACCGGCCCCCTGACATCCTACTTGGATCCACAGACTACTCTACCCAAATTGACATGTGGTAAGAAAATGTGGAAGTGTGGAAGGGGGTGACTGCCTAGCCAGCTGCCCCTATATTTATGGTACCTTTCTTGCCTAGGGGTGTGGGCTGTATCTTCTATGAGATGGCCACAGGTCGGCCCCTCTTCCCAGGCTCCACAGTGGAGGAACAGCTGCACTTCATCTTTCGCATTTTGGGTGAGGTGGAAGTTTGTACCTAAGGAGCAGTGGGGACATACAGGAAAGACCTGAGATGTTTGGGGTAACTTGTCTTCCTTACTAGGAACCCCAACTGAGGAGACATGGCCAGGCATCCTGTCCAATGAGGAGTTTAAAACACACAACTACCCCAAGTACCGAGCTGAGGCCCTTCTGAGCCATGCACCCCGGTGAGGCTGGTTGATAGGTGGGCATTAGGGGCCAGGGTGTCTGAACTCATTATAAAGCACATCCCCATTCTCTTTGTGTTAGACTTGATAGTGATGGAGCTGACCTCCTCACAAAGCTGCTGCAGGTGAGACCATCTTTAGAGGTCGAGTTTAACGTGTGGGGTTCTAGGTGTAGGAAAATGGGACCTCCCTCAAGAAAAGGCTCTGAGGAAGGCAATTAAAGAGACCAATATATCAATACACTCTCTCCTGCCCAACTCAGTTTGAGGGTCGCAATCGGATCTCTGCTGAGGATGCCATGAAACATCCATTCTTTCTCAGCCTGGGGGAGCGGATCCACAAACTTCCTGACAGTGAGTGGAGCGGGGGGATTGGGCTCGAGTTGGGGTTGTGTGGAGCAGAGCCACTGGAACACTGGAATGTAGGGTGCCAGTTTGTGCCATTCCTAAGGAGGGGACGTCCTCATGCACATGTGCCAGTTTACATCTATTAGGAAGAAATTTTGTTTTCAGGTTGGATTCCTTTCACTTTTTAATGAAAAATTTCACGTAGTACATATAGATACAATGTCCGAAAAAAATATACACTACAGTTTTTGCAAACTAAACACTCATATAACTTTCAGATAGTTCACAACCAATAGTGGAAGTTCCCCTATGGCTTCCTTGGTCCCTTATAGCTTCTTTATATGATCTTCAGTGCTCCAAGCCCCTTCTTGAAATAAGAGATAGCTGGGAGCTTTGGATTTGGGAGATTCTGGGTTGGGGGTTTCTTTTGAGACAAGGTTGTGCTAGGTAGCCCTGGCTTGTGGTGGCCTGGCTTCTTGAGACAAATATTCCTGTGAATTAGGTCAGCCTTAGGCTTGTTATGTAGCCTAAGATGACTTTGCACTCCTGATATTGCCATCACCTCCCATTAATAAATAATGTGCATCTCACCACATCTGGCTTTCTATAAAATATTTTTAAACCTCATTTTGGTGGGTTATTTTTAGAGAAAGTCTTGCCCATTTGCTATGTTGCCTAGGGTAGCCTGGAACTTGTAACAATCCTCTTGTCTCAGACCCTAAGAAGTGAAATTACAGGCATGGGTCACTATGTCTGGCTTAAAAAGTAGTTCATCCTGGGCATGGTGGTATACACTTTTAACCCCAGCACATAGAAGACAGGCAGATGGATTTCTATAAGGGCAAGGCCAGCCAGGTCTACATATTTCCAGGAGAGCCAGGGTTATTGAGACCACATATAAAACAAAACAAAAAAAAAGCTCATACCAAAAAAATTGAACTTGGGGAGGGAGGGAGTGATGTGGAAAGCGGCATGAGAGAAGGGATTGGGCTACAAGAATGTAAAGTGAATACAATTAAAATATGTGTATATATGTGTATATAATTTAAAAAATTGAGCTCATCTTTCATATCTATCCACTGAATTAATAATTAAATCCCAAACCACCACCTATCATATGGATTTGTAAGTATTATGTATGTTAGCATTATCATACTTGATAAACTTAATACTTTTTTTGTCTCATATGGTAGTCCATGTCTGATCTTCCTTAGTGGTGGTTTGACAGAAGAAAGTCAAATTTCTCAACGAAGGGACATCTTTTCCTAATTCACACAATGGGATCATGTGGGATTTGTTTGGGGTAGACCCATGGATCATCCCCCATTTACATGTCTCTTTATCCACAGCTACTTCCATATTTGCACTAAAGGAGGTACAGCTACAAAAGGAGGCCAACATTCGGTCTTCTATGCCTGACTCCGGTAAGTATGGCCTGACCCTCCTCTTGCCCCACCCACCTACCTGCTTACCCACTAACAGCCATTCACTCTGCTTTCCCCTGCAGGCAGGCCAGCTTTTTGTGTGGTGGATACCGAGTTCTAAGCCAAGTTCTAAGCCACAGACCAAGGCCCCAGCAGGCAGCGGCTGGAGGGATGCCACACCTCTCACAGGGCAGCCCCCATCTGCAATCCTCCCTGCTTGTTGCCTGCTTACCTGCCTGAGGCACACTCTCTTACCAACTTGTCCCCCTGCCACCTGCCCAAACACCCAGCCACTGGCCTGTCAACCCAACCATTGGCCTGTCTGCTGGGTGCTAACAAAGCTCTCACCACTACCTTGCTTGATGTGTTTGTCTCTGTCTTGGTAGTTGCCGGCGGACAGAATGACCATGCCAGCTTTCCACACTAAAGCTAGGCCTTCCCCTCTTCATCACACTCTACCCTAGGACCACTACCCCTTGGCCAGCCAGGGGTTTGGGGCTAGCCCAGACCAGGGTTCTCGATTGACTTCAACTAGAAGGTAGTGATGCCTTGGGTCTGAGGCATCCTTGCCTGATTTCCACCTGTCCTTCCTGCCTCTGTTGTATGGGCCTTCTTTTTTGTTAGTTTTATTGTTATTATTATTATTATTATTATTATTATTTTAAATGAAGAGCTCCCATTTTAATGCAATATCTCTGTATACAGACCGGCTGGGCCCTACTCCCTGAGTGTGGCCCTCCTATAGTATTTTGTGCAATGAAGTTACACTCTCAGCCTTTCAGAGGCAGGGACCCAGATGCTATTCAGATTCTGACCATTAATAGACCTTGGAATTGGCTATGGGAGAGCATGCCTCAGCCGCCCACCTTCCTCCCCCACCTAGTATCCCTAAGTATAGGGGGACCTGAGAACTACCAGAGACTGGGAAGATGGACATGGTGGGGGCCTTTTTTCCCTCCCTTCAGTCCTGTAGCTGGGGCCTCCTTCCTTCTCAGGGTCTTCCCCAGCCCAGCTCTGCCTAGCCCTCCTGCCCTGTCCCACTCGCTGATGTTGAGTAGGGGCTCTGCCAGAAATTGAGCAGCTTAGTGAGGAACCATATATAATATGTATATGTGCATAAGCAGGAGGACATGGGAGCTTGTGCCCAATTGTTATACCCCAATCCCTGGGAGGGTAAGGCAGGGCAAGGACAGTCTCCTGGATGGATGGTTTGCTCCACTTCCTCCACCCTAAGCCTTGGGACCCTTAAATGGGGTGGGAGAGCAGGGGAGGGTGCCCTCCTAGTAGGGTTTGGGGGGATTGGGTTCCTGAATGCACCATAATTGCTGTATGAAATATTAAAAACAAAAGTCTAAAGTGAAAAGTCTGGCTGTAAATCATCAAAAAGGCAAGGAGCTCAAGCTACAGTGATTAGTGGGACCCGGATGAATCCATACCTGATCCCATCAACTAAGGACATTAGGAAGGAGTTAGCTCAAAGTGTGGTGGGGCTGTGAAAAAAATTGGAAGGATTGTACATAGAATGGTAGGATGAGTTGAAGTTGTAGGGTAGGCTTAATTTTGTTAATGGGAAAAGCCTGAGAGGATGGGAGGCAGAAAATGTATAGAATAATTGAAAAAAGTTGGAAGGGCCAATAGATCCAGAGTGGTATGAGGCTGAAAGGTTCAGTATGACTATATATCTAAGTGATATTATGAAGAGGCCAGCTGGAAAGAGACTAAAAGGAGAGATTTTTGACCAGTTACATAAAGGAATCTGACAGACTAAAAAGTTCAAGAATGAGGCCATAGTGCCATTATGTTTGGACTACTGGTTTCCAAAAATTCTGGAAGTTATCTGCATGGTAAAGTTCACAGCAACCAAAGCTTGGGAGATGGTTCAGTTGGTGATGTGCTTGTCACGCAAGCTTGGAAACCTGAATTCAAGTCACCAGCACTATGATTTAAAAGCTAGGTGTAGGGTGGTGGCAACACGCACCTTTAATCCTAGCACTTGGGAGGCAGAGGCAGGCCCATCTCTTAAGTTCAAGTCCATCCTGGTCTGCAGAGTGAGTTCCAGGACAGCCAGGGCTACACACAGAGAGGCCCTGTTTCAAAAAAAAAAAAATACAAATATAAAAAGACATTCCCATTCCTGTCAGTTTTGTAATAGATGTCCACAAATTCCTCAGCAGACTTCCTATGCCATCTCATTCTTGAACTTGGTGTGGGCAAACATTGGCCCCTGGAAGATGAAGTTACCAGCTCTAGGGCTGGAGAGGAAAGCTTAAATCAAGAGCAGAATGCAATGAAAGGAGTCAATTCAGATGGGTTTAAAGAGCTGTCACCATGTGAAGGTGGTGTATGCCTTTAATCTCAACACAAGCAGAGGCAGATCTCTGAGTTCAAGGACAGCCTGATCTATAATAGTGAGTCCGGACAGCCAGAGAAAGGCTACACGGAGAAACCCTGTCAGGAAAAACAAAACAAATAATGGGCAGTTACTTGCACCAAACTCCATTTCAACACTGTTTTTTGGGGTGGAGGAACAAGTTAAGAGTTCATGGTTTTTCCTTCAGAACACATAGAACTAAGTTACGACGTCATCTTTCTCAGTTTGAGGTTAGAGGATAGAATCACAGTAACAGACACCTCAGCACTACTATCAAAACAAACTCCCTGAGAAGCTAACTGAAAATAGGATGTAAATTAGATCATGTGAGAGTGAGGAGGGCTGAACTGTGCAAGCAGACCTGTATGCTCATGGTTCTATACAGATATAGAAAGGCAAGTTTGTTCTTGCCTGTGTGTACTACTTGGTAATAGTGAAGGCAATCACTAAACCAGGCTCAAAGTCATAATACTTGGGAGTTTGTGGGTTTTTAACAAGTGAGGACAGTCAATAGAAAGGTAGATGGAGAGATATAGAGAATTAAAGTAATCACTGACCTGTAGGACTTAGTCTAGTAGGATGCTTCTCAACCAGATAGACAACCTCTCCACTAGTGGATATCCAGTAATGTCTGGAGGTACACAGCTTTTGCTGTCCTGAAGGTTGCCACCATTTTCTAGAGGTAGAGATCAGGGAATTGCGAAATACCCTCCAGTGCTTCCACAAGAAAGAAAGAACAATACTGATGACTTGAAGTCTAGCACGCCTGTAACTGTACTGCTAGCATTTGGAAGGCTAAGGCAGGAGGATCACTATGAGTTCAAGACCAACCTGAATTGAGATCCTGTTTTAAAAAACACCAGAAGAAACCCTCGTCCACTCAATGTTCTCACATGTTTGGCTTCAGATTTCCTTTATATTAAAGATTGGGGACACCAAATGAATTCTTGCATATTCCAAGGTACCCTCTGAATAATTCCACTATGTACATGAAAATGAGTGAAGATAGTGCAGAAATAGTTTTGACTTGGTGAAACCCCCTTGAGAGCATTTCGTGAGCTGATAGCATGTGACCACAATTTGAGGATCTGCCTGGTGTTTAAGGGCATAGTTCTGGAACTAGGTCTGCACTTCTAGGGCACATCCTAGCTGAGGACAAATTATTTCACATTTCTACCTTTCAGCTTCCCCCGTTGTTAATTATAGGCCAAAAAATAGAGTTATCTGCCACCTGAAGCAACTGCTTAAAGTCCAACTTAAACTGGGCAGACCCACTATTTGCTATGCCTCCAACAAGCACATGGTTGACTTAATCAGATTTGTCTGGTGAGTAACTAGTTCTGAAATCTGAGTGTTGAAGTACATGCCTGGGATCCACTACTTACGAGGCTGAAACAGGTGGATCAAGGCAAATCTGATGCCAGCCTGGGCTTCATAGAGTTGGAGGAAATTCTGGGAAATTGAGCAAAGGCCCTGTCTCAAACACACACACACACACACACACACACACACACACACACACTCCCCTTAGATCAGGAAGGCTGTGAGGCTCTCAGAAGGTGGTAAACTTGCTCTTTGTATTCGAGTTAAAAAAGACACTTTTATGTGTTATGTTTTCCCTGTATGTTGTGCATTCCTGCTGATCTCCTGGAACTTATGTTATGGATGGTTGTCCTAGGAATTGAACTCTCGTCTTCTGCAAGAGCAACAAGTGCCCTTAACTACTGAGCTATCTATCCAGCCTCTATATTTGGCTTTGATGGATGAGAAGGGTAGTGCATTGAAAGATAATTCTAGTCAGGCTAACAAAAATGCTTTTTTCACAGTAGGAATCTACAGTCCAAGGAGCAGGAAGACTTGCCCTCTTCTTTGCTCATCTTGGAAATCTTTGGCCTCCACCTTCCATAGGACCTTTGACCTGGTGTTAGAGAATTCCACAAGACATTAGTATCTTAGTTTCAAACTAGAGGATTAACCCCTAGTTTTGGTTGCAGAGATCACAACCCACCACCCAATTACCGCCCAATTGTGACGTTTCCAAGATGGCAGTAGCCCCCTGATTGTTGGGGGGCTCTGCTTCCGTTTCCGGGACAGAATCCGGAAGTACCAGTTGAGGGTCGTCTTCCTAGCTTCAGTTGCGTCGGCAGTTGGAGGAGGACGGACGGTGATGGCGGCGGTCGCAGCGGACACAGCTGCAGCTGCCGTCCCGGCCTCCGCCGAGGACACAGAGACACAGCACGAGGCAATGCCAGACCTGGACGAACAGTGGCGCCAAATCGGGAATGGGCGAGAGCGTCCACTGCGAGCTGGCGAAAGCTGGTGAGGCTGGGCTTCAACGAAGCCTTGGCCATGGGAACCGTGGGGGCGTTAGTATCGCGGGGTACTTAGAAGCCAAATTCTGAGGAAAAAGCAGTGAGAGGCCGGGGAAGGGGCTTGTTTGGCCGGCGGGAAAGAAGGGGCGTGGAGGAGCTAGTGAATGAATCTCAGCATTTGGGGAAGAGGCGGGGCCCGAGTGGGGCAGTCTGCCTCCTGAGGACAAAATATGGGGTATGTTTGCGCTAGAGGCAGGGCGTTGAATGGAAGGGCCCCGCGGGCAGGGAATGGCGTTATTTGGGGGAGGGGAGGTGGGAGGGGACTGCGTCTGGGAACCTGGAGCCTGGAAAGGAGTGTGGCTCCATACTTAAAGCGGGGGCGTGGCGTGTGTTACGAAACGTTGCGTCGGTTGCGAGGAACGGCCTACGAGTACTCGGAGCGCCCGTGAACCCGACGAGCTTGGTGGCGTCCGCTGAAGAGCACCTCCGTGGCAGTGGGCAGAGGGCGGAGGGAGTGGTGGTATGGGGAGGGTGCCTGGTTCCTGGGAACTAGGCTAAGGTCTGGGGTGGGGCAAATCGTGGAGGAGGGGCGGTGCCTAGGGCAGAAAATGGCGCCAGCGAAAGAGCAAAGATTGTGACGCGATAGTTTGTTTGTTTGGTCAAGGTCTCCTTCCTAGGACCAGAGAAAGTGCAGGTGACTTACAAAATAAGGTTAAGGTTATTTGGGGAATATTTTTTATTTGATGTTTTGTAATCAGTAGAAATGCTTATTTTAAAAGAATCCAGTTTTTGACATACTGTCTTAATGATTTTTCAAAAATGCTAATCAGTGCCTCTTAAAATTTACTGCTTCTGGGTTCTTCTCTCTGAGTTGTGTCTTATTTTTTAAATTGTGAAAATCGTAGGATTTTAAAAGATTGTAGTATAAAACATTTTACTTAAATTGATGGACATCCTGCTGAAAGAAATGGTTTATACACTTCAAAAATGGCAAGGTCGTGCAGATGCTGAAGAACTGTTCCAGATTGAAGGAATTAATACAGTTTAACAAGTCACAACTAAAAACGCAACATGTGATCCTCAGTTGGATCCTAGAACAGGAAAAATAAATAATTTTTTTACATGAGGGTTCTTATAATTTATTTCTCTTTCACTGTAAAATTTATTGGAAAACATTGATGAAATTTGATTGAGGTCAATAGATAAAATATTGGTACTGCTAATCTCTTGTTTGTGATAATTGTAATGTGGTTATGAAAGAGTATCCCTTGTTTGGTGCAAAATATATACTGAAAACTTAGCGATAAGGAACCATCGTGTAAGGAACTTCCAAATGATTGAAATACTAGCTTATGTAAAAATGCACATGGGAGGGAGAATCTTATTGGAAATATTGGTCATAGCATACAAAGTTTAGTTAGACAAGAGGAACAAATTCCAGAGATCCATTGTACAACATGATGGTTATACTTAATAGTGTTCTATTCAATATTTGAAAATTGCTTAATAGATTTTACATGTTCTTACCCCCCAAAAAACTATGTGACGTAATTGATATGTTAAGTAGCTTGTTATAGTGTTCTACAATGTATATATCAAAACATTATACTGTATATCATAAATGCACATATTTTTGTCTATTTTAAGATAAATAAAAATACCCCAAAATGATTTGGGAAAAATAAGAATAGAAAAAAATGGATAAAGTGTATTAGATTTGGGAAGAATCTAAGGGCATACAGAGAAGTCTTTGTACTGTTTTGCCCCTCTTTTTGATACAGGGTTTCTCTTATGTAGTCCTGGCTGTCAAGGAATTCACTATACCAGGATGGCCTTAAACCCAGAAATCTGGCTGAGATTACAGGCATTTTCTACTTTACGTGGCCTTTTTTAAAACCCATTTTCAATGGGTTACTTGAAAAAAAATACTAAATTTTATATGTGGTTTCATCACCCATGTGAAAATTCAGACACCTTTAAATCCTTTAAAGAATGCTTCTTCCAGATGGAAATTCTCCTCCCTGTTTCATGAGAAAATGTTACTCTAAATTTTGAATTAAAGAGCCCTTTTCATATTTCTGATTATCATAAGCTTTTCTACCATTCATATATGTGTCTGTGTGTGTACATATATATGAGTGTGTTCATGAAATATACTGGATGCATACTGTGAGCCCTGATGTTACATGGTGTATAGTATCTGTATGATGTATTTTGAGACATTAACCTTGATGTGTTGGTTATAGCTCTGTCTGCCAGGTTTCTCAAATGTTAAGATGCTGTTCTTAAGCAGTAATATTTTAAATACATATTTAAATATATGTATTTATATATCATGTCCATCTGTTCTCTGTGATGTTGCACAGCTTCCTGTCTCATTCAGTAGAAATGGCAAAATACTGAGTGACCTGCAAGGCTTTTGGAGGCCAGTAGCCTTTTCCCATTCTAACATTTTTTTCCATCTAA
Organism: Pachyuromys duprasi; assembly: GCA_028658305.1. Lineage (NCBI taxonomy): Eukaryota > Metazoa > Chordata > Mammalia > Rodentia > Muridae > Pachyuromys > Pachyuromys duprasi. The sequence continues at coordinate 118,015,594 of CM053742.1, forward strand.
GCTCTGATTATCAGCTCATCAGACCCTCCCTCTCTCCATCAGGGACATTCACATTAGACTGTTGTTATTCTTCACATCTTAGGGCCTTTCTCAGGTTTTCCCACTTTACAGAGTTCCTAAATAACACTGCCAGTGTTTCTGGGGAGATAAATTACAATTCCAAAATTGGACAATCTGATAATTTTTTCTGTTATATCCTAATTTTCTAGCAAAGACTAACCTCAATTGATTTAACAGTAACCAGACTTTTTGTAGCTCATTTGGAGATGTCCAGAAGGTCCTCAAAAGCTTTGGTTTATGACCCTTTTCTACCTTGACAGATGTGTCATGACTGTGCCATTGGTAGATAAGATGTGAGATTCTGTCATCCTTGCCAGTAGCCTTTTAAATTATCTTTGAGTAGTGGATATTCTTTGGGGTGAGGAAAATGTTTGGAACTAAGTAGAGGTGGTGGGTACACAATATTGTGAATGTACTAAATGTTACTGAATTGTTCACTTTAAAATGGGTTAATTTTTATGTTAACTTCACCTCATTAAAAAAATTACCACACCAGTGTTGGTTGAATATTAAAGCCAATTTGTTTCTCCTGTTGGAATTGTTATGAAGCATTTTTGCCAAGCTCCACTTTTTTATGTTTATCTAAATTAGGTAAGAGCAAAGTAACTGAAAGTTCTATATGGCTTTGCTGCCATAGTTGGGAAAGCTGTGTTTATAAAGCATTTGACCTCAAGAACTAGCTTCAAATACATCTGTGTCAGTATTATCTGCACCTCCCATCCTTGGTTTAATAGATTAAAATAAGTGCAGTTAACTAATTTGGTCATCAGTACTGATTAAATTTCTTAGATGCATTTATTGGGAGGGGAACGCCATGTGACTGTGTGGACTAGGCCAGAGAACTACTTTCAGGAGTCAGTTTCCTTCTACTTTGTATTTCCTGGGGGGATCAAATTCAGGGCAAGCAGCTTTGCCTACTGTACCATTTTACAGGGCTTCTCATTGTACCCAGAGGACTGTCTTAGCTAGACTAGCCAGCAAACCTCTGGTATCCTTTCTCCACACCCTGCCCCCAAATAGTGAGATTACCAACATGTTGTACTTTTTGTTGTTTTTGTTTTGTTTTTCTTGACACAGTGTATCTCTTCCTAGCTTTGGATGTCCTTGAACTCACTCTGTAGACCAAGCTGTCCTCGAACTCATATAGATCCTCCGCCTCCCCAGTGCTGAGGTTTTGGGCGGTTTTTGTTTGTTTTTTAACTAAGACAGCATTTCTCTGTGTAGCCTTGGCTGTCCTGGCTCACTCTGTAAACAAGGCTGACCTCCAACTCAGTTCTGCCTGTCTCTGCCTCCCTGAATGCTGGGATTTAAGGCATGCTCCAACACTAACTGGCTTATGCCAGTCTGCTTTTTATGTAGATACTGAGGATCCAAACACAGCAAGCACTTGACCCAGCCACTGAATGGCTTATCTTTTGAGATAACATTCAAATCTCTGAAAAGATATATTCCTTAGAACGTTTTAGTTCTAGTGACAATACATTGTCTACACATTTAAATCAAGGATAGTTGAGAGACCTTGGGCAGATCTATGTCGGGTACAGACAACTTTATAACAGGAAACAACGGTGGAGTTCTTAAGTAAAGGAAGGAGGGTAGCTAGGTTCAGAGAGGTGCACTAATAATATATGAAGAGAAACCAGTTTCATAGGATGATAAACGTTGGTGAAAGGTATTTACAGTAGCGTGTCTAACCCTGCAGGATTAGCTGAGAAAGATAACTTTTTGTTTTTTGAGGTCTCACACTGTAACCTAGACTGGTCACTGACTTGTGATTACTCTAGCCTCCAAAGTGCGTTTTTTGATGTGTCATTTTCAAAACTATAAATAGGATGACGCTTGCCTGTAGGCACCTTAATCCCAGCACTAGGGAAATAGAGGAAGGGGATCAAAAAGCCAAAGTAGGCTGTATGAGAACTTGTTTCAGGAAAAAATAGGAAAATGAAAACTATTAACAAAAAATTCAAATAAAAACTTCCTGGATATGGTAAGAAATGTTTTAAAGCCAGCACTCTGGAGGCAGAGGGAGGCTCCATCTGCATAGTGAGTTCTGAGCCATACGGTGAGTTTCTGTTTAAAGAATTAGAGACTTATTGTTTTATTTCTGTGACATGGTTTCTGTGGAACAGAGTCTTGGCTGTCCTGTACTAGCTTTGTAGGCTAGGCTGTCCTGGAACTCACAGAAGTCTGCTTGCTTCTGCCTCCTGAGTGCTGAAATTAAAGGCATATGCTACCACAGAATTAGAGACTTTTAGCTATATATGATTATTCCTATTGTCCTTTTAGAGGGAAGAAAAACATCTCTTAGAGATAATTTAGGCATTTTTTGCAGTGTCATTGTCCTCTAAGTTTGGAAAGACAGATCAGCAGTACTTAAAAGAGATGTGGGCATGTTGGCTCATTTGTGTGATTTCAGCATTCAGGAGACTGAATCAGGAGGATTGCCATAAATTTGAGGCCATCCTGGGGAAGAATATTTAGAAAACAAGATGAGAATAATAATACACATCTTATAAGAATGTAGTGGAAAAATTATAAGGTGCTTGTGGTCATCCTCATATAGTTCAAGTTCAGCCTTGGCTACATAAGACTCTGTCTCAAGAACAATAAAAAAATAGATTGAGGGGCTGGAGAGATGGCTCAGAGTTAAGAGACCTCTGCTCTTCCAGAGGTCCTGAGTTCAATTCCCAGCAACCACATGGTGGCTCACAACCATCTATACTGGAGTCCAATGCCCTCTTCTGGCATGCAGGTATACTGGCAGAGCACTCATACATAAAATAAATATTTTTTAAAAAGATGAATAGAGTATGTAGCCCAGGATTGATGGCACACCCCTTTAATTCCAGCACTCTGGAGGCAGAGTGCTAGGTCAGCGTGGTCTACATAGTTCCAGGACAGCCAAGGCTACATAGTGAGACCCTGTCTCAAAACAAATAGTAGCATGTGAAAAGGGGGACTGGAGTCAGTTGGTGGTGACTTGCTCCTTTAATCCCAGCACTTGGCAGGCAGAAACAGGTGGATCATTGTGAGTTCAAGGTTTCCCTGTTTTGCAGAGTGAGTTCCGGGACAGCCAGAGCTGTTACACAGAGAAAATCTCTCATAGCCAAAAAGAAGGAGGTTGGGGAACTGGAGAAATGGCTCAGCAGTTAAGAGTACATACTACTTCCAGAGGCCCTGAGTTTGGTTCCTAACACCTACATTAGGTGGCCCACAAACACCTGTAACTCGAGCCCCAGGGAATCTGATGTCATGTGCACATGTATAATTAAAAGTATGAAAAAGAAAGCTCTAAGAACTAGCATAACTTGGTGACCCCAAAAGAAGTGACTACAGTAATTTTATACAAAAGACCCAGATCCTAATTACCTTTGGCCATAGGATAATGGGCAGTGAAGAAGTCACTCGTGCCTGTATGTATAGTTAAACTTATTTAAAACAATTTGATAGAGCAATGTTATATTTATCAGCTGTAACTTTTAAATTGTTGTGCAGGATGTTTATAATAGGCTTCTGATACTAAGAAAGAGGTACAAGTATAGAGTTTATTACCTGAAGAGGTGGCTTTTATAGAGGCAGTGGTGGTCTGTGCAGGCAGTTAAGCAGTGTTTCGATAGTATAGTGCCCTGGAACATTTTCAGTTGGGCCTTAATTCTTTCTGACCAGATAGCAGTCATCAGTGGCCTTGCTTTGAGCCCATGCAGCCCTGAGTCAGTAACTATTTTTTTCCAGAGCTGAGGACCGAACCAAGGGCCTTGTGCTTGCTAGGCAAGTGCTCTACCACTGAACTAAATCCCCAACCCCTTTTATTTTGTCTTCTTTTTTCACTAACTATGTCAATCTGAAGATACCTGCCCCAGAATGGTATCTACATTTATTTTCCCCATTTGTATGAGGTTAAGTCTCTATCCCTGGCTGGGTTCACATTCAAAGTAATTTTCCTGCCTCCGAAGAGCTATTGTACCTGGCCTAGGCTGTGAGAGAGAGAGAGAGAGAGAGAGAGAGAGAGAGAGAGAGAGAGAGAGAGAGAGAGAGAGTGAGTTAAATCTAAGATCTCTTATGTGGTCTACTACTAAGGTATCCCCAATTGTAAACTAACAAGTTTTGGTACAGAGTGATTTTAATGTTAATTTTAATTTAAAATCTGCATTTAAAAAGGTGAGGGGCTAAAGAGATAGTTCAGTGGTTAAAAGGCCATATTGCTCTTGCAGAGTACTCAGCTTCAATTCCCAATATTGAAGTCAGGTGGCTCACAGTTGCCTGTAACTCCAGGTAGCTCCAGGGAAGATCTGAAGCCTTTGGCCTCTGAACATTTCCACCCACAGATACACAGAGATACATATAATAAAATAAAATAAAATCTTAGCTGGGTGTGGTTGCATATGCCTTTAATCCTAAAGCACTCAAGAGGCAAAGACAGGAGGGTCTCAGAGTTCTAGACCAGCCTGGTGTACAGAGCAAGTCCCAGGACTGCCAAGTGCTGCACAGAGAAACCCTGTCTAGAAAAGCCAAAAAGAAAAAGTGGGGGAGAGAAAATACTATTAACTATAAATCAGATTTACTTTAAGTGGACCTCATAAACTATAGAGGCCAGTAAAGCTGGAAGGAGAAATGACAATGTACACATTGGTAGATTGAATGACAGATTTATGGCATGAGCTTCTAGGTGGGAGCTTGTATATTCCTGGAATAAATGATATGGCAGGGTCTAGTTTTGTACAGACAAAACTCAAAAACATTAAAAAAAAGTGTGATTCATGTCTATAATCCTAGCATGGAGGCTAAGGCAGCAAGTTCACTACTAGCCAGGACCATAGTGAAACCCTGTCTCAAGAGCCCCCCTCCCTCAACTAAACTCACAGCATAGCTGAGCAAGGAGGTATGTACATGCCATTTGATCCCAGCATTCAGGAGGCTGAAACAGGAGGAACCAGAGAGCTTGAGGCCAACTTGTGTTATATACGTAGTATGTTCCAGGCCTAACTGGGCAGTACAACAAGACTTTCAAAAAACAGAAGGGAATAAATGAAAAAAAATTCAGTCATCTAATATTCAAATGTGCATTTCTCTGAATAAATTTTCCTTTTACATGCTACTGAAATTTTTCTGCTTGAATTAGAGTGGATTGATAGTTAACACTGCAAATGATGAAAAGTTGTACAGTTAGCTCATACATAATCATATGACACCCTTGTCTGTCTGGGTTCCAGGTTCCTTGTGGAGCAACACTGGTATAAACAGTGGGAGGTATACGTGAAGGGAGGGGACCAAGATGCTAACAACTTTCCTGGCTGTATCAACAATGCTGGGCTCTTTGAAGGTACCAAGCTTCTGCCTCTCCCTATCAACCTTATCCTGGAGTTCTGATCCCCTTGTCCTCACAAGGGACCGTACTCCCATTCCTTATGCTTAGTCATTGGTGGGGTGGCCAACATTAACAGTTGCTTTCTTAATTCACGCTTTGCCACATGCATGCCCCTACCCCCTGCAGATCAGATAAGCTGGCACCTCAGGGAGGGACTGCTGGAAGGAGATGATTATGTGATGCTCCCAGCACCTGCTTGGAACTACCTGGTCAGCTGGTATGGCTTAGAGGATGGCCAGCCACCTATTGAGCGCAAGGTATATGGGCAGGGCAGGTGCTAGGGGTTATGTAAGATTTCTCTGGGAAGCTGGGGAGGAGGAAGGCCATGTAGGCTCAGGGTAGCTCCAGGGTTGTGTGTATTCCCCTGTCAGTTAGATGGGTTTTATGAGTATTGGTACTCCTCTGCCTTCACAGGTCGTAGAACTTCCTGGCATCCGGAAGGTGGAAGTGTACCCAATAGAGTTGCTGCTTGTCCAGCACAGTGATATGGAAACAGCTCTAACCATTCAGTTCAGCCACACAGATTCTCTGGGTAGGTCTCAGGGCCCCTGGGATAAGTTGCTGTTTCTAATATCTCTGTGACCTGAGGCTGTGTGGGGATCAGGTTACAGTCTCCTGAGAATGCACTAATCAAAGTGAAGGAAGTTGGTGGTTGCGGAGTTGAGTACAGACGCTGGGAGTCCAGACAGAAAGATAAGTATTCCAGTTCCTTGAGTGGGGTGGAAAAAGAGTGTTTCTTTACTGGGAAGGTCTCATTCTAAGTGTGAGTCACTCATTTGGAGATTGATTTGAGGACCTAAGATATTGGTTTAGTAAGCAAAGTATGTGAGAATGAGCAAAAACTGTCAAATGAGCAAAGCTATCAAACGATAAAAGCTATCAAATGGGGTCCTAGAAGATATAGTCATATTCCACCACCCTCCACAGACCTAGTCTTGCAAACAGCTCGGGAGCAGTTTCTGGTAGAGCCTCAGGAAGACGCACGCCTATGGATCAAGAACGCAGAGGGCTCTTTGGATCGATTGTGCAACACGCATATCACGCTGCTTGATGCCTGCCTTGAGACTGGGCAGGTAACAATGGGGAGGATTTCTCTGTGTGGGTAGCCTGGTGGACAGATTCCTGGCAGTAGTCAGACCAGGGAAAGGCAGGGTGTCCTTTAGGCCTTCTATTAATATGTTTCTTTTTCTTTTCTCTACCTTATCCCCAGTTGGTCATCATGGAGACCCGAAACAAAGATGGCACTTGGCCCAGCGCCAAGATTTGTGGCATGTGAGCCCTTGGGGTGTCATGCAGAGTGGGGGCACCCCACAGTAGGCAGACAGAACCTACAAGTACAGAGCACCCCTAGGCCTTAGCTTGGTTTCTCATCCAACCCCAGGAACAACATGCCGGAAGAGGAGGAAGACTACCAGGGTCAGCCGGGCATCTGTGGCCTTACCAATCTGGGCAACACGTGCTTCATGAACTCTGCCCTACAGGTTGGGCCATTAGATCTATATCTGGCATAGCTACAGGGGTTAGGTATTGGGGACAGAGCTAGGGGATGGGGGTTGGGGGGAATGACGATTACAGTACAAGGGTTCAGGTTGAAAGCCAAGGCTCCATGAATCTGATCTGGTGTGCCTACATTTGCTCCTTAAGTATCAACACCTTCTTCCTCTACCTGCTCCCCGTTCTTCCTTCTTTTGGCACTACCATTTTTCTCTTCCAGAGGTACTGACATCTTCCATAGTGCTTTTACTGCATTCACACCGCCAACCCTTCCATTTCTCTCTTTCATTTTCCTCTGCCCCCTTCTTTTCTGTTCTCACTTGTGCCACCTTACCTCTCCTCTACCTCTTTCACCGGGCCCTCCTTCCACAGTGCCTCAGCAATGTGCCACAGCTCACGGAGTACTTTCTCAACAACCGCTACCTGGATGAGCTCAACTTCTGGAACCCTCTGGGCATGAAGGGTGAGCTTGCTGAAGCCTATGCAGATCTAGTAAAGCAGACTTGGTCTGGCTACCACCGTTCCATTGTGCCAAATGTGTTCAAGGTGTGACTCAACCCCGTGGACTCCCACCTTTCTTTCTTTTCCTTCTCCTGACTCCTGTACACTCACTTAACCACCCAACTGTCTCCTTAGAACAAGGTTGGCCATTTTGCATCCCAGTTTCTGGGCTACCAGCAGCATGACTCGCAGGAACTACTGTCGTTCCTCCTGGATGGGCTACATGAGGACCTTAATCGAGTCAAAAAGAAAGAATATGTTGAGCTGTGCAATGGTGCTGGGCGACCAGATCTGGTAGGGTACTCATTAAAGCTACATAGCCTTGGGAAGTCTCTTGTTTCCCCAGTCTACCTAACACCATTTTCTCAGTTCCCTTCCTTGATCTTCACTCCAACCTCGATAATACCACCATATCTGTTCCCATAGCTGCCTCAAAGTTAACCCTAATCAGTCTCCTGACATTTATAAATGCGCACTCCGACAGGGAACATGGGTTCCGGATAGACCTAGCTGTAATCCTGCCATTAGGCTTCAATGGGGCCCTTTACCTCAAACCTTGATCAATCCATCCCCAAAACTTTCCATCTGCCCCTAACCCACCTTGATACTTGTCAACAGGAAGTGGCCCAGGAAGCCTGGCAGAACCACAAACGACGAAATGATTCTGTGATTGTGGACACTTTCCACGGTCTCTTCAAGTCCACACTGGTGTGCCCTGATTGTGGAAATGTATCTGTGACTTTCGACCCCTTCTGCTACCTCAGTGTCCCATTGCCTGTCTGCTCCAGGAGGGTCTTAGAGGTCTTCTTTGTCCCTATGGATCCCCGCCGCAAGCCAGAACAGGTGGGGGTATGGGAACATAAGGAACATGCAGTCAGAATTTTATTACCTTCTTCACTGTTTTCTGCATTAATCTACCATAAGCTCTTTTGATCTACTGTGCATGTTTTTTCTTCCTCAGCACCGCGTTGTCGTCCCCAAGAAGGGCAATATCTCAGATCTCTGTGTGGCACTTTCCACACATACAAATGTTGCACCAGACAAGGTGAGACTTTTCAAAAGGAGGATGCGTAGGTAGGATTTAAAGGAAGAAGGACCTTGCACACTGACTATCCCCGTGTTCCTATCTTATTCCCAGATGATAGTAGCTGATGTCTTCAGCCACCGTTTCTATAAGCTTTACAAGGTGGAAGATCCTCTGAGTGGCATCTTGGACCGTGATGATATCTTTGTGTGAGTGAAGAAACTAAGGGGAATGAATAGAAGAAGGTCCCTCCACCTTTTGTTTTGCCCACTGAGGATAGAATCCAGAATTTAAGAGCATGTTAGACAAGTACTCTTCTATTTTAATTTTTTTACAATTTATTTATAATATATCCCAATTGAAGCTCTTTCCCTCAACTCTTCCCAGTCTTACCCTCCCTCCCTTTTCCCCCATCCCCTTCCCCTAGTCCACTGAAAGGGGTGGGGGAGGTTCTCCTCCTCTGTCATCTGCCCATAGCTTATTAAGTTTCATCAGGAATGCCTGGATCCTCTTCCTCTGTAGCCTGGTAAAGCCACATTGCCAGGGGCAAGTGATCAAAGAGCAGGCAACTGAATTCATGACAGGTAGCCCCTGCTCCCCTTACTAGGGAACCCTCCCCATGTATCCCCATGGGCTACATCTGAACAGGGGTTCTAGGTCCTCTCCATTCATGGTCCTTCGTTGCTACATCAGTTTCTGCAGGACGCCCTGGGCTCAGATTTTGTAGCTTTGTTGGTCACCTTGAGGAGCTTCCATCCCCTTAGAGAAGTACTCTTAATCACTTGAGGTTAACTTACACACACACACACACACACACACACACACACATACACACACACCCCCATACATACGTGTGCGTGAGTGAGTGCCTGCCTCTGCCTTCTTGAGTCCTGGAATTACAGGCATGTGCCACGTTGCCTGGCTGTTTGTTTTTCGGGACAAGATTTCTCTGTGTAGTTCTGGATATCTTAGAATCTACTCTGTAGACCAAGCTGGGCCCCAAATTTAGAGATCTGCCTGCCTCTGCCTCTGAGTGCTGGAATTAAAGTTGTGTGCTGCTGTTGCTGCTGCTGCTGCTTCCGCTGCCTCCCACCACCACCACCCAGCTCCCACAACAATTTTAAAACTTTAGGCAACTAAAAACTAAACAGTGCTTTGTGAATAGAAAATTTTTTTGTAAGCTGGGCATGGTGCTGCTCGCTTGTAATCCCAGCACTCTGGAAGGCAGAGGCAGGCCTCTGTGTTCCTGGCCAGACAGGTCTAGAAAGCAAGTCCAGGATATCTAAGGCTACACAGAAACCTAGTCTTGGAAAACCATAGATAGATGGATGGATGGATGGATGGATGGATGGATGGATGGATGGATGGATGAAGAAAGAAAGAGAGAAAAAGAAAATTTTCTTTATAAACAAAAGTATTTCCCACAGGAAAAATGTTTTAAACTTGTTTTTTATTAACCCCCTCAGCATTTCCATGTTACCAAAGCTTTTCCTCAAATAGCATATTGACAAAGTGCTATCTATAGAAGTCATCTAGTAGTTTATAAAGTACCAGAGCTTTCATGGATTCTTAGACCCTTAACATTTTGGTGGGGGGGGGGACTACACAGATAATTCAGTGGTTAAGAGTACTGGACCCAGTTTCAATTTCCAGCATCCACATGGAGGCTCTCAACCATCTATAACTCCAGTCCCAGGGGATTCATACACTCTCTCTTGGCCTTTGTAGTTACCCAGCAGACATGTGTTACACAGATACACATACAGACAAACCACCCATACACATAAAATAATAATGATAAAATATTTGGGAGAGACAGGCAAGTGGCTCCCTGGGTAAAAACACTTGTATAAGCCTGACAACCTGAACCCATGATTAAAGGAGGGAACTGACTCCTAAAGATGTATTCTAACCTCCATGTCTGTGTCATAGCATATGTATGTTCATTCTCTCTCTGCTCTCACACAAACAATAACAGAGAGAGAGAGAGAGAGAGAGAGAGAGAGAGAGAGAGAGAGAGAGAGAGAGAGAGGAAGGTAGGTAGATAGAAATGAACCAGGCTTGGTGGCACATGCCTGTAATCCTAGTACTCAGGGATGCAGAGGCAGGTGTATCTGCGTGAATTCAAGGCCAGCCTGGTCTACAAAGTTAGAACAGCCATGACTACACAGAGAAACTCTGTCTCTAAAAAAAGAAAAAAAAATAGCCTACATTTTCTCATACTGAGGTGAAAATAGATGGAGCAACGGAGGGATGGTCTTTGTCCCTTGGTCAAGAATAAACTAATTATTCCCCATGCACATACAGGTATGAGGTGACTGGTCGGATTGAGCCTGTTGAAGGTTCAAGAGATGATATTGTGGTTCCTGTTTACCTGCGAGAGCGCACCATATCCCGAGACTACAACAACTCCTACTACGGTCTGATTCTTTTTGGGCACCCTCTCCTGGTGTCAGTGCCCCGGGATCGGTTCTCCTGGGAGGGCCTATATAACATCCTGATGTACCGACTTTCGTAAGTACCCTTTTCCGAGGGTCGGGGACAGGGATTTGAGTGGGGGGGACCAAGGTCAATACTCAGACTTGGATTTTGAGTTGCTGTTTGTCACATCCAAAGGACAGTTCAAATTGAACATGGTAGGATAACCTCTAAGTCTTTTTCTTTTTCTAGACCTCTAGCTTCTCTAGTGCTTCTCTTTGGTCCTGGGAATACAGAGGTGAACAAGAAAAAATAGAGACCACTTTAATTTTGTATGTGATTGTTTCTATAGAGAGACTTAGATGTATTTTTATTAGTAGTTTTATCTTTGTACGTAAAATCCAGAGTCCTCACCATAGAAGCAAGCAATGCTACATTATCTGGATTAATCTCTTTCATTCCAACTCAAAAGTCCAATCTTTTAGGGCTTATTTGACATTCATACTGATTGTATATCTGCTTTACACTTAAACTCCACACTCCCAACCAGTACATGAATATCTATGGGCAGGCCACTACTAGTGTTCTTTTTTTTTTTTTTTTTGAGGCAGGCTTTTCTGCCATGGCTATCCTGGAACTCACTCTGTAGACCAGGTTGTCCTTGAACTCAGAGATCTGCCTGACTCTGCCTCCTGAGTGCTGGGATTAAAGGCATGAGACACTACTGAGGCTCTTTTGTTTGTTTGAGACAGAGTTTTTTTTGTGTGTAGCCTTGGCTGTCTTGAACTTGCTTTGTAGACCAAGATGGCCTTGAACTCACAGAGATCTGTCTGCCTCTGTCTCTGGGAATGCTAGGATTAAAGGTGTACATCACCACTGTTCTTAACCTCTTCATATATTTATGTCAGTACTTCACCAGTTTCCAAATTCATGATTAAGCAATACCAGATATGGTACATGCCTATAATCCCAGCTACTTGGGCAGCTGTGGCAGGAGAATCATCAGGCCAACTTGAGTAACTTACCAAAACTGTCTCAAAAATTAAAAAAAAAAAAAGTTCAGAAAAGGGTCAGCAATATAGCTCAATGATGAAGCATTCGAGTAGCATTCCCAAAAACCTAAGAGAGAGAGAAGAAAGAAAAACAACTGCTTATATATGAGTTTACCACCGCCTTCACCATACCCAATTAAAACCCTGGGATGCCCTACCATCCTTGTGCCCCTGCCTTGGGAGTCTTCTCTGCTCTGTTACAGACGATACGTGACCAAACCCACCTCAGATGAGGATGATGGCGAAGAAAAAGGTAAGGCCCCAGGAAGGTGAGAAGGGAGAGAAACCCAATAATGATGAGTGCATCTTACTTAAGAGTGGTGAAAGGCGAAGGAGCAATGGATTTGGGAAATGTGTATGATCTATGCAGGATTCCTCTGGATGTGTGTTGAAGCCCAGTTCCCTGGAGTGCCTACATTTCCATCCCTGATCTCTTCCCCATCCTAGGTGATGAAGATGATGACGAAGATAGCAGCAGTGATGAAGAAAAAGAGGAAATGCCTGGGCCTTCTACTAGCAGTGATGTCCAAGAAGCAGAGCAGGAGCAGGCTGGGCCCAGCTCTGGGGTCACCAGGACATGCCCATTCCTTTTAGACAACAGCCTTCCCATATCTCAGTGGCCTCCAAGGCGACGGCGAAAGCAACTGTTTACTCTGCAGACAGTGAATTCCAACGGAACTAGTGACCGGACCACCTCCCCTGAAGAAATCCAAAGTATGTCATCTACCTGGGGTTGCAGATAGCAGGAGGGAGGATCTCCTATTGTAACCATCTCTTCTACACACCTAGGCCACCCATACATTGCCATGGATTGGGAACCAGAGATGAAGAGACGTTACTATGATGAAGTGGAGGCTGAGGTAAATGGAAGTGGGACCTTAAGGATGGGAGACCCTTGCCTCTCACACTTCAGTCCTTTATACATCCCCCTCCCCCAACTCCAGCTAGGAGCAAAACCAAGAGATCTAGGCCCGGCCTGGCCTTGGCACCTGCACATGTCTGGGGGCACTGTAGTCTCAGGTTCTGACTCACTTGCTCTGTGATTCCACGCTGCCCAATTTTTTTTCCACCTTACTCATGTCTGATCCTCTGGACACTAACTCCCTTCCCCAGGGCTATGTAAAACATGACTGCGTGGGATACATGCGGAAGAAAAATCCAGTGCAACTACAGGAGTGCATCAAACTGTTTACTACCATGGAAACGCTTGAGAAGGAGAACCCCTGGTGAGGCCCTCCCATTGTGAGGAAAGATTTTATGAGTGGTCCAAACTAGAGCCCCCCCCCCTTTTTTTTAAACAGAAGTTACTCGCAAACAGGAACAAATGAGAGTACCAGGCATACTGTAAATCAGAGCATCCTTTACAAAATGAAAACAAGCATCACATGCCTGCAGTCTTTTTGTTTTTTTAACACAGGGTTTCTCTGTGTATCAAGCCCTGGCTCTCCAGGACTTGCTTTGTACACCAGGTTGGCCTCAAACTCACAGATATGTGCCTGCCTATGCCTCCCAAGTGCTGGGGTTAAAAGCGTGCACCATCACGCCTAGCTGCTCGTAGTCATTTAATGAATCTATCTGAGAGGGATGAATGAAAATGAATCTTTATAGATCAGATGGTGCATGTGGAGAACACACAAGACATGAGGCTGGTGCTCAGTGTCCATTTCTGACCTGGGTTCTATCTGTAGGTACTGCTCCTCCTGCAAGCAGCATCAACTGGCTACTAAAAAGTTGGACCTCTGGATGCTACCTGAAGTTCTCATTATCCACCTCAAGCGTTTTTCCTTTTCCAAGTATTCTCGGGAGAAGCTGGACACCCTCGTGCAATTTCCTATCCGGTCAGGAGCCTTGTAGAGAAAGGCTGTGGGAGACGGGAAGGTACAGGCGGAGCCCACCAGTACTTACTGTCTTCTCACCCACAGGGATCTGGATTTCTCTGAGTTCGTCATCAAACCAAAGAATGAGTCTGCTCCAGACCTGTACAAATATGATCTCATCGCAGTTTCCAACCATTATGGTGGCATGCGTGATGGACATTGTATGTGCCAGGCTGTGGTCCAGGGGCATGCCCTGGGGGGTCTAGACTAGGGGTCAGGATGTACCCAGTACATGACTAGGTATATGGTCCAGAGACAAAAATCATTAAGGCAGAAGGAGCATAAAAGTAGACTTGGATATTTCAGAGAGCCAAGAGGGTGGTGAGGATGGCGTTCTGTTTATTTCAGACACAACATTTGCCTGCAACAAAGACAGTGGCCAGTGGCACTACTTTGATGACAATAGTGTCTCACCTGTAAATGAAGATCAGATTGAGGTATAGCTTCTGTATCCTCTTTTGCCCCCTTTACTATTATCCCCTTCTGACTTCTAAACAGACCCGTGTCCTCTCCCTACAGTCCAAGGCAGCCTATGTCTTATTCTACCAACGCCAAGACGTGGGTAGACGCAGGTCCCAGAGTGCTTCATCTGACACTGCAGCTTCTCCTGCCTCCGGTTCTACACCCAACCCTGAGACCATGGATGTTAACTAAAGAGCTCTGGAACCTACCACAGAGAAGGAAGACCTCATCGCCACTCCCCCATGTCAACCCCTTCTCATACCTGTGTTCATTGTCCCCAGGCATTGCAGGCTTAGTCCGTGGCTACTGTTCTCTTGTACCACTGTATTTACTCTCTGAGAAAGAAGAGGGCCCTGTGCCCTTGGCAGTATGCCCCCGCCTTTGTGTGCCATACAGCAGTGACTTTCCATCCTAGTTTTATTTATGCTGCCCCTTCCCTCTTTTCCTCACCCCAAAGTGTGCTTAGTGGCTGATAATGAACACAGAGTGTATTTTCTTATTAAGACCTGCCTTCTGCTGTGTGTAAAATATACCTAAAATGTTTCAGTCTCTTATGCTCAGCAGTGTAATTTTGTTTTGTTTTGTTTTGTTTTCCTGTGTACGTCCTACACACTAGTCATAGGTCTTTGTGCTGTGTGATTATTGAAGGTCAGTTGTGGCATGTGGTTTATGCTGTTCTGAGTGGATTTGTTGCTTTTGAGACAGAGTCTGTGTAGCTCTGGCTGTCCTGGAACTCACTGTGTGGACCAGGTTGGCCTTCAACTCAGAGATTGGGCTCTGCCTCCTGAGTGCTGGAATTAAAGGCATGGCCACCACACCTGGCAGTTTTAAGTGCAACAGGTGCTGCCTTTCAAACGCTTTTAAAATACTTGTTGTAAGGACTATTTGGCTAGCCTGGAACTTGCTATATGGATCAGGCTGGCCTTGAATTTACAGTAGTCTTCCTGTCTATCTCCTGAACACTAGGACTACAAGCATGCACTACCACCTGGCTCCAAATTGTTTTACAGATATCAATTTTGCCCTCATAATAGACTCTTACTAGAGTTCCCATCTCTAGTTTCAGTGGGGGAAACGGGCACAGAAGTGAAGAATGGCTTTGGTTCTGTAATCTTATTTGTATATCGGCATATTAGTCTGGATTCTTGAGCTGAAGATCTTTTTGAGGGAATCTGAAATGCACTACAGATAATAAACAGGGCACACATGGAAGAGACAGGCATAGCTGTGGGCAAACATTGTTTGGAGACAGAAAGATACTCAACAGACCTCAGAGAAGACTATTCTCAGAACTATGAAGCTATTATACCTGGGCCATATTGGCCAGTTGTTTCTATTCTCTGGGCTTGGTTGTCTGTCCTACCAGGACCAAAATCTCCTACCAGAAACTTGCCCTACTAGCTCCTCAGAGAAAAATATGGTGGGATTATTTGTCAAAGGACATGACTTAAGAGTCAAAAGAGCCATTAATACTGAACAGCTCTCTAGGATGCTGCCCAAAGGAGCCAACAGTTACCTCTGGAAACAGCTGTGGGTAGAATAAACAGGATAAATGTGTGGCATCTGGATATAACTAAATTACCTAGTCCTAGTGAGGGAGAGAGTACTGATTAGTGACACCCAAAGGGCTGTTCCCACTAAGTTTGCAGTGGCCTGGCAAAAAAAGTAAGAATAATGATACAACTTGTGGAAGACACAAGACACAGAAAGGTGAGATATGGGGATGGGTACCTTCCAGCACCTTTATGCATATGCTCACTGACCAGAAGCTCTCTAAGCCCTTCATAGCAGAGCTCTTACAGAAATTCTGTTACATAGGTAAGTAGCCATGATTGCTGAAATCATTGGGCTATTGGTGTGAAAGTCTTGGTTGCATTTTTAGGGTTGGGAGAAGGCGTGTTGAGACAATCTCCAGGCTAACCTAAAACTGATAGTCAAGGATGACTTTGAAATCCTGACCTTGCTTCTGGGATTATGGTCATTCACCACCATGCTAGTCCTAAAGTTTCAATTTTCTAATCACTAGGTTATTTCCTATAGCAATGAGTCCCTATCCTAAAGCTATCTAGGAGTCCACCAAGGGTCACCTCATTACTATAAACACAAGTGTATTTGAAAGGGCTTTTTATGAAAATGGGCTTCTTCTATCACAAAGGAAAAAGAAAGGAATAAAACACATACATTGGACATAGTAGCATGTTCCTGGAATCCCAGAGTTTCAGCTCTATGCCAGGAACAAAGAGAAAGAATCTTATATTACATCATTGTTCATATTATTATAGAATAGTGTTCTTTGCTAGCTAATATTTTTATTAAGATATGAATTAGTTGAATCATGAATTACAAATCAGTTGATTGTTGTTTTAACAATTTTGTGTATATTGTAGCATGTGGAGGCCATGGCACATAGGTGGGAGGTCAAAGAGGACAATGTGTTGGACTCGGTTCTCTCAATCATGTGGGTCCAGAGATTGAACTCACGTCATTAGTCTTGGATCGAGTAAGTTTATCTGCTAAGCTATATCAGCTGACCATGGGTTTTTTGTTTGCTTTAGCTTTTGTTTTTGAGAAAGGGCCTAACATCAAGGCTGCCTTGATCTTACTATGTAGAGAATGACCTTGAACTTCTTATCTAATTTGGGGTTTTTTGTTGTTGTTGACGGTGGTGGTGGTGATGTTTTGGGGGGATGTTGTTTGTTTTATTTTTGGTTTGTAGAGAGCATCTCTCTACATATCGCTGGCTGTCCTAGAACTCCCTAAGTATACCAGGCTGGTCTTGAACTTACAGAGATCTGCCTGCCTCCAACTCCCAGGTGCTGGGATTAAAGGTGTGTACCACTATGTCTTCTAAGTTTTACCTCCCAAGTACTGAGATTACCATATCTGCTCTTTTGTTGCTTTGTTGTTATTTTGGTTTTTCTTTTTTCTTTTCCTTTTTTGTCTTTGTTTGTTTGTTTCTTTGTTTTTGTTTTCTGAGACAGGGTTTCTCTGTGTATCCTTGGCTGGTCTGGGACTCACTTTTTAGCCCAGGCTAACCTTGAATTCACAGAGAACCACATTCTTCTGCCTTACCAAGTGCTGGGATCACAGGCATGAGCCACCATGCCCCTGGCTGGTCTTTTTTTTTTTTTTTAAGACAGGATCAAATGTGGTCCATGCTGTCAGCTTAGAGTTCACTGGGTAGTTGAAGTTAATGTTGAATATTGGATATTCTTGCCTGCACCTCCCAAATGTTGAGGTTACAAGTGTGTGACAGTAGCCAGGCCTGGTGGTGCACACCATTAATCCCAGCACTTGGGAGGCAGAGGCAGGGTAGCCTCTGTGAGTCAGCCTGGTCTGTTAAACAGAGAGACCCTGTCTCAAAAACAAACAAACAAACAAGTGTGTGGCACCATGCCTGGCTTGAGTTGATTATCGTATATGCTGCGAAATAAATCTAATATCATTTCCATGCATATCTCTATCTACCTTCCCAGCATCATTTATTGCCTTTCTCTCCTGTTCCCTGTTCTTGCCACTTTTGTCAAAAATTTACTTGTTTGTAAGGATGAGGACTTCTTCCTGGCTCCCACTCCCGCTCCAGGTTAGTAAGTATTTTTATGCCATTAATACACACACTCATTCACTAGGCAGTGTAGTGTTTTAGCTATGCCCGCCCCCACCCAGAGTTATTTGTCTACTCAGTCTTTGGGGGTTTTCGTAGATAGTTTTATCTATTTGTGTGAAGAATTGACATTGGGACTGCACTGAATCTGCAGAATTATATTTTCTTAGCAAGTTTTTTTTTTCAGGTGTTACTCTTAAGATTTGTTAAGTAGGTCCAAAAAAAAGTATTTAGTTTTGTACTGAGGTAAGAGCTTTCTGAGTTCTCTCTGCAGTGTAATTATGAGTGTGTCTTCTTTGACTGGTTGAGATCAACACTGCTGCCCACACTGTAAGCACCTAGCTGCTTCCTAGAATCATTCTATGTGAGTCAGGTACTTCACACCTGTGGTTCCTGCACTAAGAAGGCTGAGGCAGGAGCATTTTTTCAAGTTCAAGACCATTCTGGGTGAGAAAGTGGGTTTTAATCAAGCCAGGGCTATAGAGAGAGACCCTGTCTCAGAGCTGGAGAGATAGTTCAGCAGTTAAGAGCATCTTTCAGGGGATCAGAATTCAATTCACTGTACCCATGTCAGGCAGCTCACAATTATCAGTGACTCCAGGTCCAGGGAAATATGAATGTTCTGCACCTGCATGTACACACAGACACACACACTTTAAAATGGGAAAAAGAAAGTTGAGGCATATGCCTTTAACACAGCACTCAGAAGGCAGAGGCAAGCAGATCTCTGTGACTTTGAGGCCTGCCTGGTCTACAGAGTGAGTTCCAGAGCAAATATATTATGAAATACGATAGATAGATAGATAGATAGATAGATAGATAGATAGATAGATAGATAGATAGATAGATAGATCATCAATTTGTTTGTTTTGGTTTTTTGAGATAGGGTTTCTCTATGTAGCCCTGGCTTGTCCTGGAACTCACTCTGTAGATCGGGCTGGCCTCAAAGTCAGAGAACCACCTGCTTTTGCCTCTCCATTGCTGAGATTAAAGTCATGTACCACCATGCCTGGCTCAGTTTACTACTTTTTAACATTTTAAAAATTTCTATCTTTTTTAGGTTTTTGAGACAGAGACTTTCAATATAGCTCTGGCTGACTTGGTACTCATAATGTAGTACTGACCTCAAATTCTTCCTGAGGCTGAGAATACAGATGTTTAATCACTATGCTAGGTTTAATTTTCTTTTTCTTTCTTTTTTTTTGAGACAAGGTTTCTCTGTGTAGCCTTGGCTGTCTTGGACTTACTTTGTAGATCAGGCTGGCTTCAAACTCACAGGGATCCACCTGCCTCTGCCTCCCAAGTGCTGTGATTATAGGTGTGTGCACACGTGGCTGTTTATAGCTTTTTGTGGTCTGATAATCTTCATAATTTTTATTTAGTGTTTTTGAGTAAAGGTCTCGCTGTGTAGGCCATGCTTGCCTCAGAGCCTCACCCTCCCAAGTGCTGGATGCAAACTGTTCTAAAAGAATAGTTTTCACAACTGGGGATCAAACCTAGTGCTTTGTGCTAGCTAGGCATGTGCTTAGCGTCAACCTTGTTTATTTTTGAGACAAAATCTCCTGTATAGCCCAGGCAGGACTGGAATTGGAAGATCCTCTTTCCTCTGCTTGTCAAAGAGTGCTAGGATTACAGGAGTATGCTACCACACCCGCTAAAATATATATTTGAAAATCAAATCTGTTCCACATCTACCCTGCAATTAAAATTGGTTAATAATTATTTTTAAAAATTTTGCAGTAATATCATAAAATGTTTATAGGAGTTTAGAAATTACAGAAGGCTTCTCATGCTTCCACATAACACTCAAGAGTGTGGTGTTATCTTGTCCAGTTATGGATGATGAAGCTATTTTTCAGGCATTTTGCCTAAGGGCAAGAAAGAAAATGTTTTCAACCACTGCTAATATATGTCTAAGCTTAAAGAAAAAAAAAACTTAAAAGAAAATGTATTCCTGTTATTTGAAGGGTGAGCCATGTTGGTAGGTAAACTTTCTAAAAGTTAGTTAATTATTTCAGGTCATCTCATTCATTAGCTTTACTGCTTTCCAACATGCTCTATGTGATTGATGGCACCCTTGTTTGTGAATGGCTCTCTATTAGGATGGCAAGGCAGTGAGTGTAGTGGAGATGGCTGCTTTACTGGTTAGTACTACTGGCATTAAGTTGGAAAGTAAGTAGACACTTGGAAAAAGCTGACTTTCTCTAACAGTGCTCTCCCAAATTTCAGCCATCCTTTGTCTTTCTTTCTTTCTTTCTTTCTTTCTTGCTTGCTTGCTTTCTTTCTTTCTTTCTTTCTTTCTTTCTTTCTTTCTTTCTTTCTTTCTTTCTTTCTTTCTTTCTTTCTTTCTTTCTTTCTTTCTTTCTTTCTTTCTTTCTTTCTTTCTTTCTTTTGGTTTTTCAAGAAGATAGGGTTTCTCTATGTAGCCTTGGCTGTCCTGGACACACTTTGTATATCAGGCTGTTTTTTTTATTTTTAATTAATTTTTATTCACTTTGTATCGATTTTTATTAATACAATTTATTCACTTTGTATCCACCCTGTAACTCTTTCCCTACTCCCCTCCCAGTCCCACCCTCCCTCCCCCTTCTCCGCCCATGCCCCTCCCACAGTCCACTGATAGGGGAGGTCCTCCTCCCCTTCTGATCCTAGTCTATCAAGTCTCATCAGGAGTGGCTGCATTGTCTTCCTCTGTGGCCTGGTAAGGCTGCTCCCCCGTTAGGGGGAGGTAATCAAAGAGCAGGCCAATCAGTTCATGTCAGACAGTCCCTGTTCCCATTACTATGGAACCTACTTGGACAATGAACTGCCATGGGCTACATCTGTGCAGGGGTTCTATGTTATCTCCATGCATGGTGCTTGGTTGGAGTATCAGTCTCAGAAAAGACCCTTGCACCCAGATTTTTTGGTTCTGTTGCTCTCCTTGTAGAGCTCCTTTCCTCTCCAGGTCTTACTGTTTCCCACTTCTTTCATAAGGTTCCCTTCACTCTGCCCAAAAGTTAGCCATAAGTCTCAGCATCTGCTTTGATATCCTTCAGGGTAGAGCCTTTCAGAGGCCCTCTGTGGTAGGCTCCTGTCCTGTTCCCTGTTTTCTCCTTCTGATGCCCATCCTCTTTGCCTTTCTGAATGGGAATTGACCATTTTAGCGAGAGTTCTCCTTCTTGATTGGTTTCTTTAGGTGTACAGATTTTAGTAGGTTTATCCTTTACTAAATGTCTAATATCCACTTATGAGTGAGTATGTACCCTGTGTGTCTTTCTGCTTCTGGGATACCTCACTCAGGATGATCTTTTCCAGTTCCTACCATTTACCTGCAAATTTCATGATTTCCTTGTTTTTTTATTGCTGAGTAATATTCCATGTACCACAACTTCTGTATCCATTCCTCAGTTAGATTGTTTCCAGCTTCTGGCTATTACTGAAGAGTTTAAGTTAGCCTGGGTATAAATCCATTTTGAAATAAGAGCTGAACGCAGGTACCAGGAAATATCACAGAATGTACACTTGCCAGAAAACAAAGTTAACTCTCCTAGCAACGGCCTCCAGGAAATATCACAGAATAAATAGTAAGAAATAGAGACAATCTCCCCCGGCAACAATCAATGAGAATGCGTTGGGAATCAGCTGGGAAAATTCTCCCCAATGTTCCAGATATCATTTAGAAGAATAGAAATTGTAATTATGTGCCTCAGAGAAGGTCACTTCACTCCTCTGACATTTACCCAGTCCTGTAATGACAAGGCATGTGCCCCCCTCCCCCCGCTTGCTGTCATGGAAATCCCCTGCTTGCAGTCTTTCCCTTTAAAAACTCTCAGGGTCCCACTTCTCTAGTGCTGTTTCAGTGAGACTTGAGTCTTGCATTGAGTCTTGCATTGAGTCGTCTCCTGGAGGTCTCTGAGGGTACAGTGATCCTGGTATTACATTACAAATAAAGCTGCTACAAACATGGTTGAGCAAATGTCCTCGTTGTGTACTTGAGTATCTTTTGGATATATGCCTAGGAGTGGTATAGCTGGATCTTGAGGAAGCACTATTCCTAATTGTCTGAGAAAGTACCAGATTGATTTCCAGAGTGGCTGTACAAGTTTACATTCCCACCAGCAGTGGAGGAGGGTTCCTCTTTCTCCATATCTTCTCCAGCATGTGTTGTCACTTGAGTTTTTTTATCTTAGCCATTCTGATGGGTGTAGGGTGAAATCTCAGGGTTGTTTTGATTTGCATTTCCCTGATGACTAAGGACGTTTAGCATTTCTTTAAGTGTTTCTCTGCCATTTGATATTCCTCTATTGAGAATTCTCTGTTTAGCTCTGTACCCCATTTTTTAATTGGATTACTTGATTTGTTGCTGTTTAACTTCTTAAGTTCTTTATATATTCTGGATATTAGCCTTCTGTCAGATATAGGGTTGGTGAAGATCCTTTCCCAATCTGTAGACTGTCATTTTGTTCTGATGACAGTGTCCTATGCTTTACAGAAGCTTTTCAGTTTCATGAGGTCCCATTTATTGAATGTTTCTCTTAGAGCCTGTGCTATTGGTGTTCTGTTCAGGAAGCTGTCTCCTGTGCCAATGAGTTCAAGGCTCTTCCCCACTTTTTCTTCTAACAGGTTTAGTGTGTCTGGTTTTATATTGAGGTCCTTGATCCACTTGGACTTTAGTTTTGTGCAGGGTGATAAGTAAGGGTCTAGTTGCATTTTTCTACATGTAGACATGTAGTTAGACCAGCACCTTATGTTGAAGATGCTATCTTTTTTCCATTGTATGGTTTTGGCATCTTTGTCAAACATCAGGTGTCCATAAGAGTATGGGTTTATTTCAGGGTTTTCTATTCGATTCCATTGATCCACCAGTCAGTTTCTATGCCAGTACCATGCAGTTTTTAGTATTGTTGCTCTATAGTACAGCTTGAGATCAGGGATGGAGATACCTCCAGAAAACCTTTTATTATAGAGTATTGTTTTAGCAATTCTGGGTTTCTTGTTATTCCATATGAAGTTGAGAATTCTTCTTTCAAGATCTGTAACGAATTGTGTTGGTATTAGTTTAGTTGGAGGAAGGGAAGCAGAAGAGAGGAGCAAGAGAACAAGGGTAAGAGAGACAAAGTGGCAGGTTGGTCCTTTTGTAACTTGAACGTGCTCAGCTGAACCTTGTCTGCCAGGTACGTCTGCCACAAACCTGGCAGGTGACACATGATGCCATCATAGGTTGCTAGGCAACCCAGAAGCAGGCTGCCTATATGCTAACATTCCTCCCTTTTCCTATAATTAAAAAAAGAGTATGTTGGACTGCTTCTCATGTAAGGCAAGTTAAAGTACATAAATGTAGGTTCATTAGAAGCAGCTCTTGGTCGCCATGTAAGAGGGTAAGAGAGAGAGGGGGAGAAAAAAGTAAGAACACTAAAATATCCAGATTACATGGTGAGGAGAAGGGAAAGCCACTGTCCTGAAAAGTTTAGGGTAGAGGGTGGGGCTTGCCAGCCATCTGCAGCAATGGATAGGGACTGAGGAATTCTGGGAGAACTTGGAGCTTTGTTGGTCCTGGGCCTGAAGCACACCATTTTAGCCTTCTGTTGATAAGTATATAATGGGTGAAGAAATCAGTCATGTATAGCTGCTTCCTGCTGACACTAGGGTGGCAATAGGGAGGTCAAAAGGCTGAAGTGCTGGCCAAGTCCAGGAAAAGCAGGCTGTTTTGATGCTGTCCAGGATCTGTCAGAACATCCATCGCTGGGAGTGAAAGTGCAGGTCCAGCTTGATGCAGTCTGTGAGGTTAGACTGGAACACCCGTGGGTAGCAGTTTTGGCAATGTCTTGGATGTAGGAAACACCTGGCAGGATACTGGAAATATATATGAGCAGAAGAAAAAGTTAAGTAGGTTAAGGAGAAAACTTTTTTAGGTGTATATTTGAAACTCTTGGGAGAGTGAGCAGAGACAGAAGGTTTGAAGCAAAACAGAGAAAAAACTAGAATATAGGGAATCTTCATTTATGCAAGGGAACCTCCAATTACCTGAGGGAACCTCCATTTACCCAATCACTGATGTTGTTCATTAAAAAGGTTTTGTTTTGGATCTGTTATCTAAGGAATACTGAGGCCAAATTTGGTCGCAGAAGCACGTAAGCTTAGAAGCCCTTAAAGTAGGTGCTAGGTGTTGGGATGTGAAATTATCTAGGAGACACTCTAGAGAAGAACCTGAGTAGAAGATTTGATTCCCATGGGTGAAGAGAGAAAAGTTCTACAGGAGAATCAGGGTTCAGGGGCACAAGCTGGCAAAGCAGGTCATCATGAGCCAGGGGCCACAGGGAAGACTCTGAAGGACATGGCCTCATCTGGTACAGGATTTTCCAATGGGAGAGGAAAGGAAAAGCAGAGAGACCGTGTCAGTAAAAAGAAAAAGTTTATTCACCTAAAGAAGGTGTCTGTGTGCGGGTGTGTGAGAAGGGCCAACTGTAGCCTTGAAGGCTGTGGTTGGAGGGTACCTCTGTTCTTCAATGAACCAGAGAGATACTGATTAAGTTCTCGAACAAAGAAGAATGTTTATGCCCACCATGGAAGGTTACTCACCAATCTGCCAGTAATGGATGTACAGAAGTAGCAATCAGGTAGCCAGGAAAGAGGAGTCCCAAAACCAGGGAAAGGGGGAAGGAATCCCACGTTTTGAGATAGACAATGGGTGCAGTACTTATCTGGACCCCAATTGACCTGAGAGGTGGATTCAGGTGGATTTTCTGCACCTTACAAGAAGCCCTTTCGAATTTTACAAAGAAGAAAAAACTTTAGACATGTTAGAATCACCATTGTAATCTGTAGTGAAATTTACATTGTAGAAAAAGCAGTAGACATACACCTTTATGTTAACAGCATAAACACTAAGATAAGCTCTGGAAAGGCTTCCATGAAATAGAAGGGGCAAAAGCTCAATGATCTTAACTTTTAGTATGGTTACACATTATGGAAAGGAGGCTTAAATAATTTTTAAGATTGTATTTAAAAGACAAACCAAAGGAAATTTAAAATCTTGAGCTTGGAACGTGATAATGGATTGTATAGTGGAATGTTTTTTTTTATTTATTTACCAGAATTAGATCAATAAATCAGAGCTCTACTGATAAATGTTAGAGCTCTGGACAGTTAATAAAACAGTAGCATAGCAAGAGGAGGAAATATGAAGCATCTTATCTATTTAGGATACCTTAAATCACCTTAGACCTTCTAACCTTCATAACTTGCATTTATCAACCTTAAAACATCTTCTTAGACCCTCAAACATTTTCTTGAATCACTTTAGACCTTTTAACCTCCATAATTTGCATCTAATGGCCTTAACATTCATAACTTGCATTAACCAACCTTAAAATACTTTCTCAGATCCCCATAACTTAAACTTCTGTATCCACAGGCTTTTGTATCCAGTTATTTACCATGAGACATAGGTGAGACTGCTCTGAACATTTGTGGTACTTTAGGTAAAGGAACGGTAGAAGGTTGCGTCTAAGGCCTATTTTTTTAAAGTCTGGCAACAAACTAGACTGTGTCTAGACCTGACAGTATTATCTGTAGAGGTGAGGTTTAAAGCCTGGTCTGCTGCATATGAAGAGGACTGAGAAGGCATCTGAAGCCTTCCAAGATAGAAGTTGGCAATATAACCGTGGGACCCAATGACCGTGGAACCTGAGTGTGAGGTTAAAACAGGCCTGGAATGTTACCCTGAGCTGAGTGATGCTGGTGGAGGTTGCTGAGTCTAGGAGCCATTTATCCTTCACCAGGCCAAGGAGCTGAAAGGCTGGAAGTGTCTGTGGCTCTTGTGCTGGTTGAGCCTCCATGGCTAGGCACAGAGGACAAGCCTGCATAGGAGCATTTTGACTTCTAGAGACCAGTCTGCCACTAAGCAGAGTATGGCTTGTTGAAGCAGCTAGGGATGGGTGTCGTCCTGGCTGCATTTGAAATACGTACTTGGCAGAGTTTACTTTGGCTAGACCCCCCTCAGGTTGGGTAGGTAATACAGAACTCTTGTTTTCTCTGTGGGAATGCTGACAGCCTCAGAACAGCAGGGTGGGCTCAGAGCAAGGTCACTGCTGTCTCCAAACAGGACAAGACCATTATCTCATCAAAAAGAGTTAATAATAACATGCGCCCCCCAGTTACAAAATGTGGATACCAGTTTAGTGTGGGTGTTTGAGCTAAGCGCAGATACCAGTTTAGTGTGGGTGTTTGAGCTAAGCCCTTTTTGATTCTTTGGACTTAGGACAAGACCACTCTTCCTCAAGCCAAGGCTATTGCTAGCCACAGTAAGACTCAATTGCAGTTATTCCAGTGCTCCATAATATTAAAACACTGACTGATTTCCTACATAAGACCTCCCCCATATTATAACAGCAGCCCTTTAGAATGTATCTACAGACACAGTTTATCTTGCTCATTGTGGTTGTACCACAGTGTATCTAATGAATGCTACTTTTGTCTTTTTCTGTCTTGAGTTCTTCTGCAGCCAGTACATCATTGGATTTGCCAACACTGTCCCTGGCACATTACTCAGCCACTCAGCGCACTCCTCCTCTTTTGGCTTTCTGAGACTGGCTGGCCTTGAACTCAGGATCTTTATGCCTTATCCTCAAAAGTGCCAGGATTACAGGTATATGATACCATGCCCAGCTAGAAGTATAATATTATAACATCTATCTATCTATCTATCTATCTATCTATCTATCTATCTATCTATGAAACAGAGTCTCAGGTAGCTTAGACTGGTCTCAAACTTATTATGCTGTTTAGGATGATGAATTTCTGATCCTCCTGTCTCCATCTTTCAAGTGCTAGAATTATAGGCATGGGCTGTTATCAAGTTTTATACTAGGCAGGCCCTCTATCAACTTAGCTACATGCCAGAGCTGATTTTAAATTTTTGAAAATAATCAGTGTGGCTCATGCCTTTGATTCCAGCACTTGGGAGGCATAGACAGGCAGATCTCTGTGAATTTCGGGCCAGTGAACTACAGAGTGAGCTCCAGGACAGCCAAGTGTAAGGGCTAAACAAACTCCATTTTGAATTAGGGTTCCATTTTGTAAAAGGTACTGACCCAAGAATGAGCCTCCACCCACCCAGTTGCAGGAAAAACCACAGGATGTACACACATGTAACTGCCAGACTGGACTAGATGTTCCTGTAGTTATACTTACTTCCCTCAGCAACTCTGCCAGATGTTTCCTATAGATATGCTTACATCATTTAGCAACTGTCAGATGGCACCCACCAATAACAGTAAAGGTCACCTTGCTTGCTCAACCCTTACCCAATCCTGTAATGCCAAGTCTTGGAATGCCCTGCTTGCATTTTTTTCCCTTTAAAAACTCTGCTCCCCTAGTCTTGGAGCTGCTTTCTTCACCTGCTGCAACATGGACTGTTTATGGCTCAAGCTCGAGCTTGTAATAAAAAGATCCTCATATGTTTTGCAACAGATTCGACTCCTGGCAGTCTTTTGGGGTCTTGTGAATTGGGCACAACACCAAGGCTACATAGAGAAACTCTATCTCCAAAAACCAAAAGAAAAAAATGAATAACAAGAAAAGAATCAGTTGTCATCCTGTGACCTTGAGCACACTGTGCAAGCTCTTTACCACTGAGCTGTTTGCCAACTCCTTTTTTTATTTTTTAGGCAGGCCCTCATTCTGTAGCTTAGTCTGGCCTAGAACTTGTGGTGGTCTATGGACCTCAGCCTCCCATATGTTCAGCTTGCAAGTTTAAGCCATCGTGCCTGGTGTTCCCAGTCATTTTATTTTATTTTTTTTAAATTTTAAGTGAGTCTTGCTAAGTTCTCCAGATTAGTTTTGAACTGTTCTGAAGCCCTCAGTAGCCTTGAACATTCAATATTCTTGCATTCCTTGTTTTATGAGACAAGGTCTCTCTGTGTAGTCCTAGCTGGCATGGAACTCACTATATAGGTTAGGAAGTCCTGGACTTCCCAGAAATCTACCTGTATCTGACTCCAGACTGCTGAGATTAAAGATGTGTGCTAACATGCCAGACTATTTACTTTTTTGAGACAGTGTTTTCTTTTTTTAATTTTTGAAAAAGTTACAAACAGGTGTGAGCTGCCATGTGGGTGCTGGAAATTGAACCCTGATCCTCTAGAAAAGCAGTCTGTACTCTTAACCACTGAGCTATCTCTACAGCCCGATAAGAAAGTGTTTCACATAGCCTAAGCTGGCTTCAGATTCTTTAGACAGCTGAAGATCTTGAACTTCTGATCCTCCTGCCCCCACATCCCAGTGTTAGCATTAAGGGCTCACACCACTCCTGGCTTGTTTACTTTTTGTTTTATTTTACTTTGTTTTTAGTACTAAGCAAGTACCCTAGAAGTAAGCTCTACCCTCAGCCCTGAGTATAACTTTAAACAATCAATATTTGTAAATTCATCCTATTAAAAACATAGCCTCCCAGCCGGGTTTGGTGGTGCATGCCTATAAACCCAGTACTTGGGAGGCAGTGGCAAGTAATGTGTAAGTTCAAGGCCAGCCTAGTCTACAAAGTGAGCTCCAGGACAGCCAAGGCTGCACAGAGAAACCCTGTCTCAAAAAACAAACAAACAGGAAGAAAGAAAGAAAAGAAAAGGAAAAATATAGTCTCCCAAAGTGATTTGCACTTTTAAAACATTACTAGATGGAAGCTTTAGAGATAAAGAAACAATCCAATTTCCATAGCTCAGTGTTATCCTCAAAATAGTGCTTCATTCTCAAATGTATCCCAGTCTGCCTCCTTCACCTGCTGTTAGCATTTTCCAGCAGTGTCTTCCACACCATCTTTCTTAAGGAGACAGAGTCTACTCAGATGTGGCTTTCTGTCTCTTTCTGATTTTCCTTTATGGCCCTGCCTCTTTCTCTCTGCACCTATAGAACAAACATGTCAATGATGATGCTCTCAACACAAATCTTGCTGCTCTGAGTTTTCATGGTTGTAAGAACACAAATGAATCTGCAGTGTAACCTAAATTTCATAAAAATGCATTGTCAAATTGCTTGGTATTGTATGTTTTAGTATTCTAGAAAGAACATAATAGCAGTGGATGTGTTGCTGAACAGCAAGAAACAGTAAGAGCTGGACACATAATGGCTGGCAGTCTCTACTGGAATCTCTGTTGATTGTGCATCTGCCTTTACTAATTGTGGTAAAACTTATTTTTGAATATAAATGATTTCGTGTTCCTGAGCATGAATTTGGATCATCAGTTATTTGTGTCTGGGATTTGTCAAAGCCATGGGAAAGGTGGCTGGAGACATGGGAAGATGGATGATGCACTTTTCTGGAACAAACAGATGATTACTTCAGAAAAAAGAACTGCATCATCTGCTTGTTCCCACTACCTGAAAGCTTTTCTTAGTGGTGTATACTACCTATCTGTGCTGACCTTGCCCTTTGATCACTGCTGTCAGGTGTGGCTTGCCTTTCCAGTTTGGAGGAGATTTTAGAGTACCCTACATTGAAGTGAGACAGGGCTAATCTTTCAATAGAGTGAGCTTCAGTTGTTTCCTGCTTGTTGAGGAATGCCTTGGCTAAAGTTAGAACCTTAGAATTTGCTACTGAGATACTTCATAAGCCATAATGTGGCTAATTGGAGGCGTCTTGGGGTTACAATTAATCTAGACAGTTATAGAGTCAGGCTACCACATCTGCAGAGCACAAGCAATCAATCTGTTCTCTTTCTGGTTTTCATCATTTTGTTAAAGAAAAAAAAAATAGATCATGAGTTGGGTACGTATCTCAGTTAACAAAGTGCTTGTCTTGCAAACACAAGGACCTAAATTCAGTCCCCCAAACCCATGTAAGCATGATGGCACATGCTTATAATCCCAGTGATGAGATACATCCCTGAGGCCAAATGTTCAACCAGCCTAGCCTACTTGGCATATTCCAGGCCCAAAGAGAGACCTTGGCTTTTTATTATGTATTTTTGAGACAGGGTTTCTCTGTAGTCTTGGCTGTCCTGGACTTACTTTGTAGACCTGGCTGGCCTTGGACTCATAGAGATCCACCTGCCTCTGCCTCCCAGAGTGCTGGGATTAATAGGCATACGCCACTGCTTCTGGCTTGTAAGACCATTTTAAAACAAAATAAACAAGAAGCTAAGCAAGAAGGAGTACCCTGGGTAAGATGATCAATCCTCACTCAGAAAGGCAAATGTGATGGACATTGGAAGGAGGAGAAAACAGGGAACAAGACAGGAGCCTACCACTGAGGGCCTCTGAAAGACTCTACCCAGCAGGGTATCAAAGCAGATGCTGAGACTCATAGCCAAACTTTGGGCAGAGTGCAGGGAATCTTATGAAAGAAAGGGGGAGATAGAAAGAGCTGGAGGGAATAGGAGCTGCACAAGGAGAGCAACAGAACCAAGAAATCTGAGCCCAGGGGTCTTTTCTGAGACTGATACTCAACCAAGGACCATGCATGGAGATAATCTAGAACCCCTGCACAGATATAGCCCATGGCAGCTCAGTGTCCAAGTAGGTTTTCTAGTAAGGGGAACCGGCACTATCTCTGATATGAACTCAGTGGCTGGCTGTTTGATCACCTCCCCCTCAGTGGGAAGCAGCCTTATCAGGCCACAGAGTAAGACAATGCAGCCAGTCCTGATGAGAACTGATAGGCCAAGGTAAGATAGTAGGGGAGGACCTCCCTTATTAGTGGACTTGGAGAGGGGCATGGGAGGAGATGAGGGTGGGTGGGTAGGATTGGGAGGGAATGATAAGGAGGGGGCTACAGCTGGGATACAAAGTGAATAAACTATAATTAACAAAAAATTAAATTAAAAAAGAAATATACACAAATGTAATTGGACTGTCAGTGTTGCTAAAGACTGTGGTCAAATTGGCAAGCTTGGAAGTTGCACTCTGAATCCTGATATTTTAATAAAGAGATAATTATAACAAAAACCAAAATAAACAATAACAATATTGGCTACACTTGTCCTCTGACCTACACACAGTCTCCTCCTCCCCCAATATTGATGTTCCCTGATGAATTTGCCAGCATCACATTATCAACTCCCTGGTAGACTGTGAAATATAGGTAATAAGAAGGATCCTGGTAGGCAGGAAGCCCTCTGTGGACAAAGGAAGAATGATTTTACCTTTTATGTGGTGTGAGGGCCTTGGGCTAGTCAATGAGTAGCTTGAAATCTTGTCACAGAAAAATGCAGGATTTTTCTTTCCTTTCTCTTTCTATCATCTTTCTATCTATCTATCTTTCTTTCTTTCCTTTTTTTTTTTTGCTTTTGGAGAAAGGGTTTCTCTATGTAGTAGCTTTTGCTGTCCTGGACTCAGGCTGGCCTCAAACTCACAGAGATCCTCCTGTTTCTGCCTCCCTGAGTCCTGGGACTAAAGGTATGTGCCACCATCCCTGGCTAAAAATGCTGTTTTTCTTAGAGGCTTTTGCTTATGAAACCTGAGCAGAAATGCCAATTAGCCAATTTTCAAAATTATTTATTTATTTATTTATTTATTTATTTATTTATTTATTTATATATCAATCACAGGTTAGGTACTTTGCATCCCAGGCGTAGCCTCCTCCCTCATTCCCTTCCACCCTCCCACTCCCTCCCTCATCTCCCTCCTCCCCGCCCCCTCCAAGTTCACCAACAGGGGAGGACCTCCTCCCCTTCCATCCAACCCCAGCTCATCCTGTCTCCTCAGGGTCAAAATTATTATGGAAAATGGTGCTTTTGTTTTGTTTGAGCCAGAATCTCACTGTGCAGCTCAGGCTGATGGGAAACTCCTGGACTCCGGCCTCCCCAGCAGAGACTCCAAGTGGGCATCCTCACACCTGGCTGATGCTTTGGATGTGAATGTCCCCATCATGGCTTTCTTTTCACCAAGAAATCCTAAGCTCTTCTATATTAACTTTACCACCATTCATCATATATTGCTTAGACCAAGAGAATTTTGGTTGTTTTGAGAAATGGTCTCAATATATAACTCAGGCTGGCATTGAATTCTTGGAAATCCTCCTAACATTGGCCTCTCCAGCAACATTTTGTTTTGTGTTTGTAAAAACTCCCTATTTTCCCAAAGTTACTTATTTTACATATAATGTGTAGCATGTATTTTTCCCCTTAGACCTTAAAAATAATTTCAGCTTTTGTTATGATATATTTATCATTCTTAGGTACTTGTGGTCCACCTTGCTGCTCTTTTAAAGGAGCATAGTGATTTATTTCATTGTGTCTTGAGACAGTGTTTCTCTGTGTAGCCATGGCTGTCCTGGAACTCACTATATAGACCAGGCTGGTACTGGAATTAAAGGCATTGCTGCCTAAGATTTTTTTTAAACAACTTTTTGTCATCCGCCGAATCCTAATGCATTCAACGAAGACTGAACTGGCCATGGGACAGTTTGTGGTACAGAAATGACACTTTTATTTATTCTACCGGACTACTAGAGTTGGGATACCTGCAATACAGCAGAATTGTGATAGGCCTTAATTGTGAAGCAAAATCTAAATAACATTAATTTTAAATTTAATTGTTGTCTTTGCTTTCAAATTATTTTGAAAGAATAATTGTACTTAAAATAGTAAATATAATTTGAATTATTAAAAAATTTAAATTAAAAAATTTAATTGGCCTAGGCAACAACCTATGAATATAGCAGAATATCATCAAGAATCATTTCATTGACTTTATAAAAACATTTACTCATTTAATTGTATGAATGTTTTGCCTTCAGATGTGTCTGTTTGTCACTGTGTGCCTGGTCCCTATTTGGAGGTCAGAAGAGAACATCAGATTCTCTGGAACAGCAGTTATAGTGGCTGTGAGCCACTGTGTGAGTGCTGGGAATCTAACCCAGGTACTCTGCAAGAATATCCAGTGCTCTTAACCACTGACCCATCTCTCCAGAACCCGACTACTTGTTTGTTTGTTTGTTTACTGCCTGTACTCTTGGTTTTATCCTAGGTGTCTGGGCTATCCAGCATCAGAGAGGATTCATCCAGCAGCTGATGGAAACAAATGTAGAGACCTACAGCCAAACATTAGACAGAAGTTGGCTCAGGGAATCCTGTGGGAGGGGTGTGGGGAGAAAGAAGCCACAGGGATTAGGGACACCACAAGAAAATCTACAGAATTAACCAACCTGAGCTCATAGGGGCTCACAAAGACTGAACTGACAACCAGGGAACTTTCATGGGACTGACCTAGGCCCTCTGCATATGTTATGTTATGTTATGTTATGTTATGTTATGTTATGTTATGTTATGTTATGTTATGTTATGTTATGTAGCTTTGTCTTCTCGTGGTGTTCCTAACAGTGGGTGTGGGGACTCTGTTGTCTGCTTTTAGGACCTCCTGCTGAGTTGCCTCTTCCAGTTTTTGTTTTGTTTTGTTTTTGAGATATGGTTTCCCTGTGTAGCCTTCTTGAAACTCACTTTGTAGGCCAGGCTGGCCTCAGACTCAGAGATCTGCCTGCCTGTGCCTCTCCAAGTGCTGGGATTACAGCGGTTAGCCACTGCACCTGGCTCTCTTCCAGCTTTAATATGATGCCTAGTCTTACTGCAACTTGATGTGGCATGTTTGTTTGATATCCATGGGAGGCCTGTCCTTTTCTAAAGAGAAAAGGTGGAGGAGTGGATGGGTAGAGGATGAAGGGTGGGGGTTCTGGGGTGTGGGGAGAGAGGGGAGGTTGTGGGAGTGACTGAGAGGAGAGGATGGGGAAGAAACTGCTGTTGGGATGTAATATATGAGAGAAAAATAAATGTAAATTTTTAAATATAAAATTAAATATAATTTACATAATAAAATAATTCAAATTATATTTTAGTAAATAACTCAAGTATGTTTCAAATGGTGCCATTGTATTTGTATTTAACTGAACTATATATATGAGTTGTGTTTTTGCATTTGTTTATCAAGAGAATTCAAGAATGCACATATGTGTATGAGCATCTGTATGCTATTGCATGTGTGGAGGTCAGGTGAAAACTTGGAGGAGTCAGTTGTTTCCTTCCACTGTGTGGATTCCAATGATACAATTCAGGTGGTGAGCCTTGGAGGTAGGCACTTGCTATATTTTTGTTTGTTGGTATAGGGCCTTGTTTTATATAGCCCTGGATGGCCCAGTACTCACTATGTAATCCATGCTGGCCTCAAACTTGTGGCAATACTCCTACCTTATCTTTCTAGGTGCTGGAATTACAGGCACGAACTCACCCCCATCCTGAACACAAACACACAGTTACTTAGGTTGTTTTTAAATCCGGAAACAATGATGCCAGAATCTTTATGACTCAATGGATCTAAAAACAAAAACAAAAAAAAACAAAAAACGTTAAGAGTGGAATTAGCCTACACATTTCTGCACTACATACCAACTTGAGAGAACTAGCTTTCTTGGTCCTCTGCTCATGGCTGTGCTTTAAGCAGCATGAGCTTGGTAAACTGGGACCCAAGCCAGTTCTCTTACATCTAGTGCTTGCATGGCTTCTACTCTGATGTGCACAAAATTCCAGGAAAAACTGGAAGTGACGAGACAAACATGGTAATGGGCAACAGAAATGGATTCATTCCCTAGTGCTTACACAATATAAAATATCAAAATGAAGGCTCAGTCTGAACATGTTTTCCTTGATCTATAATACACAATGTGAAATGTCACCCTATGCTGTCAAAAGTGGGGTGGGGGGGCATATTTATTTCAACAGGACTTTAAAATAGAGTGGGCTGGTGGCATATTTCAGTGACATAGTGACTTGCCTAGCAGCACAAAGCCCTGAGTTCCACCAGCAGTGCTGAAATAAAATGAAATAAAACAGGGTGCTTTTAATCCCAGCGTTTGGAAGGCAGGGGCAGATGAATTACTGAGTTTGAGGCCAGCCTGGTCTACAAAGTGAGTTTCAGGACAGCCAGAGCTACACAAAGAAACCCTGTTTCAGGAAAAACAAAAACAAAATAAAATAAAAGAGGGCAGGTGAGATGGCTCAGTAGGTAAGGGTGCTTGCTGCTAAGCCTGATAACCCAGGTTATATCTCTGGGACCCACATGGTGGAATAGGTCTCTTGTCTTCCCAGATGTCAAGCATGCACATGGTGCACAGACATACATTTAGGCAAACATTCACACATATTAAATAAAAAATAAAATTTTTAAATTTATTTATTTATTTGTGGGTTTTTTTTTTGAGATGGTGTTTCTCTGTAGCCTTGGCTCTTCTGGATTATCTTTGTAGACCAGGCTGGCCTCAAACTCTCAGAGAGCCACCTGCCTCTGCCTCCTGAGTACTGGGATCAAAGGCATGTGCCATCACTCTCCAGCCTAAATTTAAAATTTTCACATGTGCAAAAGTTGCATTTGTGTTGAACATGTGCAAACTTTTCTCTTGTCATTGTTGCCTAAACAATTCAGTAGAGTAACTGTTTATGACATCTGCATTGTAGTAAGTATTGTAAACGATCTAGAGAGATTCTATGCAAGCCTGTACTGTTTAATATAAGGAACTTGAGCATCTGGGAATTTGGGTATCCCTGCCCCAGCAATGTTAACTACCAATTATATCATCAGGGAGGGCCAGTTAATTTTATTGACAAAATCCTAAGTGAACACATTAGAACTTAGCATGTTGCTTCTACTGTAATTGAAACTATTCATGTTTATTAAAGTTATGTGCTCCTCATCACTCCCTTCCCCTTCAGGAGATTTGTATAAGTACTATGTCAGGAAGCAGGAAGGCAGATGTTGGGCTGGGCGTGGAGCTCACTTGGTAGAGTGGTTGCCTAGTAAACATGAATCCCTGGGGTTGACCCCAGGTACTGCACAAACCAGGTACTGTTTCATGCTTGCAATCCAAATATTCTAGATGCAGAGGCAGGAGAATAGGAAGTTCAATGCCATCCTCAGTGGCATACTGAACTTAAGGCCAGCCTGGACAAAATCAGATCCGGTTTAATAAAAGGAAAGGAGGCAGGGGAACAGAAGGTAAATGTTGACAAGCATAACACAAGACCAGCCCGGGCTGTGTGGGATCCTGTACCAAAAACAAATATTTTAACAAATATCCCTCCCCAGAAAAGAAAGTGATTCTTGGGGTCCGGAGAGATGGCTCAGAAGTTAAGAGCAGTGGATGCTCTTTCAAAGGTTCTGAGTTAAAGTCCCAGCAACAATATGGTGGCTTGCTCATAACCATCTATAATGAGATTTGTTGTCCTCTTCTGGAATGTAGGCATACATGCACGCAGAATACTATATAAATAATAAATAAATAAATCTTAAAAAAAAAACTAAAAAAAAAAGATTGTTTTTAGTGCTTTGCTTTTCAGTCCATCTGCTATTGAAACGTATGTCTCTTATGTAGCTAACTGTAAGTTGTTGAATAACTATGGTGCAATTTTAAGTTTGGTTAATGTATACAATTGGAAACTGTTATACACAGTTTGCAAACCCCAGAAGACCAGGAATAAATAGACTCTGCTATAAATACATGAGGTTTTTTAATTGTATATGCGTTTGAACATAGGACGCAAACCTCCTGTGGAAACAGGAGAGGTCTAGGGGTCCAGAGTTTTTATGGGAAAAAAACTGCAAGCAGCTACGTGTGTGCTTTGGCATTACCTGACTGGGTAAAGGAAATTGACTTTTGAAATGATTGGTCCACTTTAGGCACCAAGACTACGAACAGTTCTGGCCTGGTCATATGGGCTGGTTTCCTAGCAACTGTATAATTGGAGGGCAGGGAAAGAATGCATTAAGACTAGTCTTCCTCTCAGAGCATTATTGAACAAGTCTCCACCCAGCTAGCCTTAGTTCAGGCCTTAAACTTTAAAAAAATAGCCACCGGTTTTTAATCTTTTGGTTCTCAGAAACAATATATAAATTTTTTATGGGTTCAGGAATAGCAGCACACTGATCAGACTCAAACTGATAGAAGTTTATTGAATGCTGAACAAAAATTGACAAGTCAGGGCACAGTGGATTAAAAAAAAACTATAACCAGGTGTATGGGGCAGCATTACTTCTGTACTTTGACTGGCTAAACATAATCAGTTTTGTTTCAAGTGTATTATATCTAGGTAGCTAGAGAAAGCTCTTTAAGCTAATTGGCTAGGATATAGGCTTGGGGTCTTTCCAGTTTCCCGCCGTTCTGGGAGTAAGGATCATAGCAGGATGTTGCAGTCTTAACTCTAACGGAACACACATTTATCTTCAACTCAAGCAGAACATGCATTTGGTTTATTCTAAACAGCAAATTTTGAACTATTGAATTGTATCCTGGTATCAGGAACGTAGAGCCTGAGATCTTGAACTTAATTTCACCTTATAATCAAAATGGAGACTTGGAGGCAAAATGGCTTCTGATATGCTAAAGGTGACCACAGATGTTAAAAGAGGAGCTACAGTTATGCTAAGAACTAAAGTAGATTTCAATGGAGGGATATCCAGTTTAAGCAGGTTACAACAAAATAAGCTTTTGGTCCTATTACCAATGCTCATCCACAAGCCCCAGTAGGAATCTGACAGCCTCAGACTACAACAGGCACTGAAAACTAGAGTCTGGCAAGGCACAAAGAATCCATGACAAAAATGAATACAAAGGTATGCAGGGAAACAGTTGCCCTCACAGATGTGTACAGAGAGAAATGTTGCAGGATATTTGATCACATTACAAACCCTGAGATTGTGAATTTGAAAAACCTGTTTCTCACTGTGGTATAGCTCAACCATAGCACATACCTTTAAGAGTGTTCTGTAAATAAGAGCTAAATAAAATCAACCATTGGTCAAGAGGTGAAGCAAGCAACCAGTTGATGGGGATTGAACATAAGAAAACACAGGAAGAGGGGACATTAACTTGAAGGGTACTTAAGACAGCGTGGAGAAGGAGGAAAGGCTTTTTCCTTCTGGGACATGAGCTGGGTGTTTTCTATGCCTTGCTGAGCTACTAGGTTTTCATCCCAGCATCTGGCTCCCAGGTCGTTATTGGTAAAATTAAACTTTTGGGATTTCGTTTTCAAACAACAGAGAAGGGTTTTGGACACTATTCGTTGCACCCTCTAAAATGATATTCAAACTAAAAAAATTATTTTATATTTATTTATATGTGTTTCTCTTTTTCTGTGTATGTGTGTGTGTGTGTGTGTATGTATGTGTGTGTATGAGGGGCCCAAGCATGCCACAGTGCACATGTTGGGATCAGAGGACAACCTATGGGGATTTTTTTTTCTTCTAACATGATATTCTCAGGGATTGAACTCAGGATGTCAGACTGGAGGCAAGTGCTTCTACTTTCTGGACCATCTTGCCAGGCCTGTAGGTCACATGTGTAGGCCTTAAAAATAAAAATTTCATCTCTTGATTTTGTTTAATGAAGTAATATGTTACAAGTGTGGAAAGGGGAAAATAATTGCAAACTAGAGACTGAGTAGAATACATTCTTTATCACGGCTCACAGGTCCTTAAGGAATTAGCTTCTAACAAAGAAAAGAGTAGCTACACATAGTCCCATGAGTGAAATTTTGGACAAGACAGCTTAGAGTTTGGTGTCTCCATTTCCAGACTTGAAAGATTGGATAAAATGCCAGGTGTAGTGGCACACACCTGTAATCCCAGCACTCAGGAAGGTAAAGGCAGGTGGATCTCTGTGAGTTCGAAACCAACCTGGTCTACAAAGAAAGTCCAGGACAGCCAAGACTACACAGAGAAACCTTGTCTCAAAAAACAACCACCACCAACAACAAAAAGATTGAATGCACCCATTTTATTTAGTCTGTTGTTGGCCTAATCAACCTTCATATACATTTTTTCATTGTAAACTGTGGATGATGTGGGCCTGAGGGTGTAGTTTAGTGATCTAGTACATGCTTAGCACATACATTAGACTCTGGGCTTCACTCTCAAAACTCCCCATGCATTACAGAGTCTAAAGTCTGCATTCTTTGATAAAATGCACACTGTCCTTTTTCAAACAAATTTTAAAGACAAGGTCTCTCTTGTCTGGCCTGGAACTCACAGAAATCGACCTGCCTTTAGACCCTTAAAAAAACAAAACAAAACAAAACAAAACTAGGCACAGTGGTACAGGTTTATAATCCCAGCATCCAGGAAGGCAGAGGCAGGCTGATCTCTATGAGTTTGAGGCCAGCCTGGTCTACAACGTAAGTCCAGGACAGCCAAGGATAAACAGAGAAACCCTGTCTCAAAAAGCCAAACAAACAAACAAAAAACAAAACAAGGCCTGGATCATCTTTCCTGGCCTAAACAATTTTTAAATTACATCTATCTGTCTTTCTATCTACCTACCTCTATCTCTCTCTCTAGTGTGTATATATTCACATGCTCATATGCTATGGTACACAAATGGATGTCAGAGCAGAATTTTTAGGAGTCTGTTCTCTCTTTCCACCATATAGGATTGTATGGAGTGAACTCATGTCATCAGGCTTGACAGCAAGTGCCTTACCCTCTAAGGTATCTCACCAGACCCTCTCCCATGTACTTGGGCTCTATTGGGTGACTTCCTGGAGATACATAAAGAAATATCTACTAACCTCAGATAGAGAGGGCACCAATATACCAAAAAAGGATTCCATCCAAGTTCAGCTTGGATGGACTAGTAAATTTGCTGAGGTTATTTACAGGAGCTTAGGTAATTCAGAGGCAGCTGTACCAGTAGGGTGTGGGGAGGTCACCAGATGATTCACCAGCAGCTGCACAATGGAGAAATGTCACTATAGTCAATTGTTAATATCTTCTGTGGCAGCAAGTAGAATCTCGGGGGCGGGGCTTGAATGTCATTGTTTCTAGTTCTGTCTCTCTCTCTCTCATGTGGGCTGTGTGTGTGTGTCATGTCCATGTCCAGTGTCCATGTAGGCAATAAGTGAGCATCAGATCCCCTGGAGCTGGAGTTACAGGCAATTGTGAGCTGCCCAATGCATATGCTGGTAATTGAATTCAGGTCTTCTGGAAGAACAGTATATGCTCTTAACTTCTGAGCCATTTCTCCAGTTCTTTTTTTTTTTTTTTTTTTTTTTTTTGACACATGGTCTCACTATGCTGCCCAGGAAGGATTTAAACTCTTGGTTCTCTTGCCTTGGCATCTTGAATAGCTGGAATCCCTTCCTTCCTTTCTTCTTTTTCTGGTGTTTTGAGAAAGGTTTTTACTTTCCAGCTGACCTTGAATCTATAATGTTCCTTCTAGCTCAGCCTTCCAAATATTTCTTTTTGGTTTGTTTTGGTTTGGTTTTTCAAGACAGGGTTTTTCTGTGTAGCCTTGTCTGTATGTCTTGGACTACCTTAGAAGGCCAGGCTGGCCTTGAACTCACAGAGATCTGCCTGCCTCTGGCTCCCTGAATGCTGGGATTACAGGCATGTACCAACCACCGTGCCTGGCTTCCAAGTATTAATTGAAAATTTCTAGGAAATTTACAGCTATGGATTTTCATCCTCCTTTAGAATCTTTTCCGTCTCCCAGTGGGTTAAGCTCCCAGTGGGTTATTGACTCAGAGTTCCATACCTTGAGGGTATTGATCTATCACGGCAATTCAGCAGAGGAGGCCACTGGCGGGGGTGGTGGTGGTGGAGAATTTTAAGAAAAGGTGACAGTGGAAAGACGTTTTGTCAAATGCCAGATCATGGAGAAGCACATCTTCCTTTGCATTTACGCACACTGAAGTCAAATGGTCAAGTGGTTCCTAAGCAACCATGCAGAGGCGGTTGCTAGGCCAGCTCATCACATGCCTATGGATTCAGCAAAACAGACATCATAAGCCTAGGCATACAGACTGCTTACCACTTAAAGAGATACTATAGATGAAGGTCAGCTCCCACGCTCTGTACCACAGGGTAATATTGAACTGAGGAGGCCAGGTGACAGACAGCGCAGGTGGGTGGGTGGCTTTGTTATGGAGGAGCCAGTTATGAATCATAGTCATGCAGTTTTATAATTGCCTTACATGGAAGCCAGCTGTTCAATTCTAAGTATGGCTAAAAAAGCAAGTCCTGCACCTTATCAGAACGAGCAAGGTGAATGGGATACTTCCTCATGGTGATTTCTCATCAGGCTGCCCATCAAGCCATGTTCAAGGGAAAAATTTTAAACTATTCCAGCAAGATTCCCATAGGATGCCTGGCAAGCCTTTCCCTACATCAGAGGCTGTATCTGGGAGCTGTATTCTCCGGCTATCTTTCCAGCAAGTATTCTTTTTAGAAGCTGGGTATGGTGTAATCCCAGCCTTTGGAAAAATGAGACAGTAGGATTCCCATAAGTTTGAATCCAGCTGAGTAGTGAAATTTGGGCCAGCTTTGGAACAGAATGAAACTCTGAGAGAGAGAGAGAGAGAGAGAGAGAGAGAGAGAGAGAGAGAGAGAGAGAGAGAGAGAGAGAGAGAGAGAGAGAGAGAGAGAGAGAGAGGAGGATGAGAGGGAAAACAGAGAAACAACAGCAAAAACAGAGAAACAGAAAGGTTTTCAAGCTTCTAGAAAGCATAGGTCAGTCCACTGAAACACTGAAGATCCAAACTGTACCACTAATCAGATAAAGTCTTTTTTTTTAATTTGTCTTAGGTGGCATTAGATGACAATAACTGTGGCAAAAACTCTTGAGTAGAATGGTTGGACCTACCTGGAAGGTAGAGAACTGCTATGCCCTAGTGTGTCGTACAAGTAGGAGATATTCATAATAGTACACAACCCACCCCACCTCCAGCAGAAAGCAGGCAGAAAGCCTTGGGTGACTTTCCAGCACCATTTGTACTCTCTGGGTTGCCTTGTATATAGCAGGCAAGTAAATGCTTGATGCTCATGCTCGAGGCATTTAAGTAATAAGGATTGAGAGTACTACTTGGCAAGAGCCTGTTTTTGTTTGTTTGTTTACATTTATAAGACTTCCTTAGTCATAACTGTTTCTTTTATCTCCTTTTAGACTAAGACAGCAACAAGTCTCATTTTAAATTTTAAATTTTTATAAAAATTCAAAGGTGTGTTTTTACAACATGCTATATATATGATTCAACCCTGGTTCAAAATAATTTTTATATGGTGCTTAAATTTCAAAGTTATAGAGGTCTATTCAAATTAAGCTGTTTTAAAATTGTATATCTAACTCTCTACGTCTTTATCAATTTTTAAATTAATAAGTGAATACTATTTCTCCTGGCACAAGCTGCCTGTGACCTGGATTCACCACTAGGCTTTCTGGCTAATAGGTTTGATATAATAAATTCAAATGTAATTTTAAAATTGCATTATACTGTTCTACTATATTGTTGGTTTTAAAACTTATAACTCGGTGATTACTAAATAAAAAGTTTTGTCTAGATACTTTTAAACTACATGATATAATTCTAAGGATACTCTAAATTAAGATCTATTAATTTATTGGAAATCATTTATTTATGTTAAAATTTATTCATTACGCTATATCTTCACTATCAAAAGGTTAAAATATTCTTGGCCTTGTTTTCTAAAAATGGTAATATTATTAATCTGTAATATAGCCTTACACTTTTATAAGCTATGGACTTTTTATATACTAAATCATACAGGAAACTGTCATACTATTACTTTAGTGGACTATATTTATGACTTTTAAGGGACCAACTTAATAGGGATAAAAACCTAAAGTCCTAATATTTAATGGTTCACGAATGCAAGTTAATAGTCATCTTATACATAATCAAGTCCTTTAACATGTTCAATAATATAGTTATAGCCATACAGATGCAAACATGGTCTCACTGCCATCTTAATTAAATAGCTGAGGATGGTCCCTGAGTCATCATACAGGAGTTGGTAAAAAATAATAAGAGAGGAGCCTTCCCCAACAGGCTCATCTATAACAAAAACTATGCTCCAGACCTTGGCTGGTGCTCTGAGGCTGTCTCGACATTCCCACAAAACCAAACCAAACCAAACTAACAAAAACAAGAGGTCTGCAGTGAACCATCCTGCCAGGGTATAGCCCAGGTCAACTCTACCAGGCAACTATTTCAAATGCATCCAGGAAGGACACTGGTTCCTCAGCTGCATCAACAAGGCATGACTGCCTGCTGGCAGACTGGCCTCTGGAAGTCAAAATGCTCCCATGCAGGCTTGTCCTCTGTGCCCAGCCATGGAAGCTCAACCAGCACAAGAGCCACAGACACTTCCAGCCTTTGAGCTCCTTGGCCTGGTGGAAGACAAACGGCCCCTAGATTCAGTGACCTCCTTCAGCCTCACCAAGCCTAGATAACACTGCAAATCTATTTTAACCCCACACTCGAGTCCCACGGTCATATTGCTAATTTCTGTGTTGGGAGACTTCAGCTGCCTTCTCAGTTCTCTTCATATGCAGGAGACTAGGCCTTAAGCCTCACTCTGAGAGTTGCCATAGTCAGGTCTAGACAGTCTAATTTGTTATCAGATAAAAACAAACAAACAAACAAACAAACAAACAGGCCTCAGATGTAACCTTTTACCATCCCTTTAACTAAAGAACAATAAATGTTCATAGTGGTCTCACATATGTCTAATGGTAAATAACTTGATACAAAGGCCTTAGGTTGGTAAAGGCAATTATAAATGTTTGAGGGTTTAAGAAAGTGTCTTAATGTTGGCAAATGCAAACTTAAAAATTGGTTAAGCCTCTTTTCCATAATGTATAATCATACTAAAAGTTAAGACTGACTGAACTTTTGCCCCTTCTTCACAAAAGGCTTCTGCCTTTCCAGAGCGCACCTTAGAGAGTGTTTATGTTGTTGACACATAGGTGTTTGTCTACTGCCTTTTCTACAATGTATATTTCAATGCATATTATATGTTTAATATGAGATGTCTAATGCTAACCTGTCTAAAATTTTATTTCCTTTGTAAAACTTAAAAGGGATTCTTGTAAGCTGCAAGAAATCCACCTGAATCTACTTCTCAGGTCAATTGGGCTCCAGATAAGTTTCCCACATATTGCCTATCTCAGAGGTTGGGATTCCTCCCCTTTTCCTGGTTTTGGGACTCCCCTTTCCTGGCTACTCATTGCCATGCCTATGTCCTACACTGGCTGGTTGGTGAGTCTTCTCTTCTGGCTGGCATAAATTCCTGGCTACCTGATTGCTATGTTCTTACACCCAACACCAGCCAATTGGTGAGTCTTCACTTCTGGTTGGTGCAAACACTTCCTACCACTCCCCAACCTACATCCAAACCCTTCATCTAGGACTTTCTCCCTTGGGTAAGATTTTCCCTATACGGACACAATTTCTCTCCCTCCCCCTCGCTCTTGCCTAAGAAATCCTAGCTAGGTAAACAGTGTCTGATATGGGCAACTGTGCCCTTGGTCCCTGGCCAACACTGACGAGCTGTTGGAACAGATGACCATACTAATCTACAGAGCCAAACCTTGCTCTTGGGATGCCAACAGGTCACCTGCCCAATGG
Source organism: Pachyuromys duprasi (assembly GCA_028658305.1). Lineage (NCBI taxonomy): Eukaryota > Metazoa > Chordata > Mammalia > Rodentia > Muridae > Pachyuromys > Pachyuromys duprasi. The sequence goes on from CM053742.1 coordinate 118,059,829, forward strand.
GAATAGTCTATTCATCCATTCCTCCATATTTTTCTCTGGGATGTCTTCTGGAGAATTTCAGATTTCTACAGCTAGTGCCTGCTTTAAGGACCTCTAAGCTTACACACCTCTGCTACCAAACTTGGCCTCAAGTTTCCTTAGATGACAGATCCAAAATAAAGCCTTTTTAATTACTGCCAGTGATTGGGTAAATGCAGGTTCCCTCAGGTAAATTGAGGTTCCCATGTTCAAGTCTCTTCTTCCATCTGTTTGCACTTCCAAAAGTTTTAAATGTACACCTAAATGAATTTTCTCCATAAGCTACTTAACTTTGTCTATATATATATGTTCTGCTTTCCTGCCAGACCCAGGTGTTTCCTATATCCAAGTCAGTGTCAAAGCAGCTCGAAGACTTCCAACAAGCTGGACCTGCACTTTCCCTCCCAGCCACTGATGTTCTCACAGGCCCTGGACAGCATCGAAACAGCCTGTTCTTCCTGGACTTGGCCAGCATTTCAGCTTTTTGACTTCCCTACAGCACCCCAGTGTCAGCAGGAAGTAGTTAGAAGAGAATCATTGCCCATTATTCAACTACTATCAATGAAAGGCTGGAATGGTATGCTTCAGACCGAGGACAAGTAGCTCCATGTTCTCCCAGCATTCCTCAGTCTCTATCTGCTGCAGTGTGTGGCTGGCAACTCCACCCTCTACCCTAAACTTTCCAGGGCAAGGACTTTCTTTCCTCTTTACCATGTAATCTTGTGCTATTACTTCTCTCTCTCCCTCACCCCCTTGCATGGCAACCAAGAGCTGCTTCCAATGAACCTACATTTATATGATATACAAGCACTGTGAATGATTCGAGGCTTCTAATCTTCCTCCAGGACAATTGCATATGGTATTGTATTTGAAATTTTGTTTATTATTATGTAGAAACTCTATTTGGTTTTGTGTCTAATACAACTTTATTTTAAAAAGAAAGATTACTCCATATTTGGCTCCAATTCAGCTTGATGGATGCTACACTAAAAGAACATAAGAACTCAAAGCAGTATATATTTTTGCTCTTTTTCTTTTTTCTTCTCCTTCTTCACCCACCCCCACTTCTTCCCTTCCACCAACAAGGTGGAATGACCTCAAACTCACTGTATAGCCAAGGATGAGCTTGAATTTCTGATTCTCCTGATGTCAGTATACCACCATGCCTGGTTGTCTGCAGTGTTAGGGATCACACCCAGCATGCTAGGTAAGTGCTCTACTGGTTGAGGTACATTCTCAGTTCACAACTGTGATTTATTTGGTGTGGGGGGTTGGGTTTTCAAGTCAGGGCTTCTTTGTGTAGCCTTAGCTGTCCTGGACTCATTTTGTAGACCAGACTGGCCTCTAACTCACAGAGATCCACCTCTCTGAGTGCTGGGATTACAGGTGTGTGTCACCACACCCGGCACAACTATGGATTTTTGATGTGAGTTCTTGCTGTGTTGTCCACGTTGGTCTTGAACTCCTCAGTTCAAATGATCCTTCAGCCTTAGCCTCCTAAACATCTGGGCCTCTAAGTGTGTGACACCATGTTGGAATAGAATCTGAATCACATTAGGTAGCTCCTAATCAAATGAAAATAATCAGCTACATTTTCTCCTTTAGGCAGAAGATTATTCATGGCTAGAAATGTGTGCTGCAGGTCTGTTACAAAGGCCCTTTGCCTCTTCCCAAGTGTCATTTCTGACCTTCACATTTTTTGTTACTGGGCCGAACCTGGTCTGGCCCACTAGGTGAAGGACAAGGTTTTCCTGAATGTTTTTTGGCCTGCTGTTTGGAGGTTGCTTGTTTTTTCAGAATCTAGTCCTGGATACATTAGGCAATAGGAAACACAGATAGCAAGCTAGCCCACTGGCTTTCCTCCTCTTACACAGGGGTTTAAGCTGAATTGATCAGGAGAAATAGGCAGAGGTATGGCCACTCCATCTTCTCCAGGAACCTCACTGTGAGGGGCTGGAATTTGTTAATGCTGGCTTTATTCATGTGGTTCTTTGCATCAGATGGCTTGATGATGTGGCTTTCTACCTTAACCTGTTTCTGTACATATTACATTGATTGATTGATTGAGAAAACAGCTAGACTCTCATACTTAGAACAAATTTTACCTGTTTGTCATTTTAATTATTATTATAATTAAAATTATTTTAATCATTACTGGATTTGATTTGTTAATATTTGTTGAAGGTTTTGTGGCTAGGTTTATGGAAGTTGTCTATGTATTTTTCCCTGTTTGTGTTGTTTTCAAAACAACTTCTCCTCCTTCTTTTTTGTTCCTGGGGTTAGAAGCATCTCCTGGAGATGGAGTTATAAGCAATTATGAGCTTCTGGTATGTGTTGTTATAAAAATAAATTATGCCAATTGTTTAAGATTCTACCAGTGAAGACTCAGGAGCCAGACGCTGGGGTGAAAACTTGTTGCTCAGAGAGGCAGAGAAAGCACTCAGCTGAACTGCCTACTCAGCCGATGTCACAGAAGGAAAAAAATCCAAAAAGCCCCTCCTCCTTCTCCACACTGTTTTAAATACCCTTCAAAACTGAATGTTTCTCCTTTGTTCTGTCAGCTGGTTCGTGCTCCACCTCTTGACCTAGGGATCTTACTATCCAGCCTCAATAGGTCAACAGGTCAACTTTTAACTTTTTTTTTTCTTTTCTGAGACAGGGTTTCTTTGTGTAGCCTTGGCTGTCTTGGACTTGCTTTGTAGGTCAGGCTGGCCTTGAACTCAGAGATTTGCCTGTCTCTGCCTCCCTGAGTACTGGGATCAAAGGCATGCACAACTGCACTCAGCTGTTAGGTTATTTTTCAGGATAAACCTGTAATCCCTGCATTTGGGAGGTAGAGGGAGGAAAATCAGGAGTTCAAGGTCATCTTCAGCTAGAAACTAAGTTTGAGGCAAACCTGAACTTTGTGAGACACTATCTCAAAAATTTTATATATATGCATACACACACACATTAAACGGAACAACAGCTGGTAAGTGGTAGTGGTGCACCCCTTTAATCCCAGCACGGTTTACATAGCAACTTCCAGGGCAGCCAGGACTACACAGAGGAAAAATAAGAGGCAACAACATTGCCATCACCATTATACAGTGTTACAGAATTTGCAACATAAGTTTGATAATTTTCTAGATTGCGTAAAGCCCTGGAGGAACCACACATTAATATTATTTTATTGGGCTGGCAAGTAGGCAGTGGCAATTACTGACACACTCAACAACCTGAGTTTGTTATGCTCAGATCGCGAGACCCCCCAAGAGACCAACAGGAACATGAGCCCAATGCAAACACCCAAGGGTCTTTGTTCGAGCTTGAGCCGTCAATCATCCCTGACTTAGCCAATCAGAAAGAGCATCCCTGAGCCTAGGGCGGGCAAGCAGGGAATTCCAAGCCTCGGTGTAACAGGATTGGGTAAGAGGGTTTGGGTAGATTGAGGTAGATTGATCTTTAAGCTGATTGGTTCGGGTCAGCTGGCCAAACTGCAAGAGGGAAACAGGCTTTTTTGAAAAGGAACATCTTGACCTGGGAACTATGTGTCGATTTTTATTTCATTGGTTGGTTCCAGGTGCAGGGTCCAATTATTCTTGCCAAATTCCTCCTGTCATTTTTCACTTGCCAGTTTCCTTGTTTTATCTATCTATCTATCTATCTATCTATCTATCTATCTATCTATCTATCTATCTATCTATCTATCTATCTATCTATCTATCTATCTATCTATCTATCTATCTATCTATCTATTTATTTATTTGCCAAGTTCCTGTTGGGAGAACTTGGGTAACCTAAAGGACAGGGCCATTCAAAGTGGTGTCTGAAAAACACCACTTGAGAGTGCTCTCTCAAATTCAGTTCCACATGGCGGGAGGAAAGAACTGATTTATGTAAGATTCTCTCTAACCTCTGCACTTGTGTCCCTCTCACTCACAAAAGAAACAAATTATAATTAAATATATTATTTTATTAACATCGCTGTACATCAAACCATCCCCAAACCAGAAAGTAAGCTCTAATGAGATTTTGATTCATGGTTTTTATTATTTATTTCTCTGTTTGCTTCTGTGATATGAAGATTGAACCCAGGGCCTTATGTATGCTAGGGAATTGCTCTACACACTGAACTACATTCTTAGTCTCTTTTGCATTTTTAAAGTTTGAGACAGAGGATACACAGAACTCCCAATGTAAAAGAGGCTGGCCTTGAATTTGTGATCCTTCTGCCTCAGTTTTGCAGAGTAGCTGGGATTATAAGTATGCACCAAGGGGAACTAACTTCTTGATTTTTGTTTGGGAAATTGCCTAGGCTCTCCTCAAATGTCTAGGCTCAAGTGATCCTTTTATCTGGGTGTAGTTATAAAAAAACCAAAATCCCAAATCATTGGATTTTACTAATAAAGATTCAGGAGCCAGACGCTGGGGTGAAATCTTGCTAGCTCAAAGGAGAGCCCTGGCTGTCCTGGTATTACTTACTGTGTAGACCAGGCTGGCTTGAACTCACTGAGATCTGCCTGCTTCTGCCTCTGCCTTCTGGAGTGCTGTGATTAAATTGGTGCTTTCCTCCTTCCCTCCCTTCTCCCTGGCTTTTAATTGATTAGTGGATCCTGATTTTCTTTCTTTTTTATTCAGAGTGTGATAATTCTGGATTTGTTGTGATGCCTGGGTTTTTATTTTTGCTGTTGTTGTATGCTGGAGATTGAGTCTATTTTGTTAGGACGTAGCTCCTACTTAAACCTATTTCCTACTTTAGTTTTTAGCATAACTATGGCTACTCTGTTAACACTTGCTGTCATTGTTAGCATATCAGAAGCCATTTTACCTCCCAGTTCTCAACTTGAGAATGAGGTAAAATTAAGTTCAAGTTCTCAGGCTTTATGTGCCTGGGAACCTGATACAATTCAATAGTTCAATGCTTGCTGCTTAGAATAAAACAATAAATTATAAATTCATGTTCTGCTTAAATTAAAGATAAATGTATGTTCTGTTAGAGGTAAGATGTATATATCCTGCTATGTTCCTTAGTCCCAGAAAGCTGGAAAGCTCCCAAGAGCTCTTCTACCCCAAATCCCAGCCAATCAGCTTAAAGTGCTTCTCTTGAACAGTTTCTTTAGTTGTGCTAGGGAATTGAACCCAGGATCTTGAATACATTAGGCAACTACTACTCTACCACTACAACATCCATACTCTATGGACAAAATAAACACCATATACAAAATGCCCAGAAATTTTTTTTTTTTTGCCTTCAGACTGCAATAGGCAATATTGATGTTTGTCATTCAGAAAGCCCATGAAAGCTAGGCATGATTCCACACATCTGGAAACACATCACTGAGGACACTAAAGAAGGAGCATTGCAAGTTCCAGGCTAGCCTTCAATACACAGGGAGAATCTATTTCAACAAACAAACAAAACAAAAACAGAAAAAAAAGAGAAAATAAAACTTACAAAGCCTGTGCAGTTGCTTGCATTAAAATAAAAAGATTTTAGTATGTGTGTGTGTGAACATGTATGCACAAGTGGTATATGTGTGATGCATGTGTGAACAATGCAGGGGCCATGTGTGGAGGTCAGAGGATAACTTTCAGGAGTTTGTTCTTCCCTTCCATGGTAGATTCCGAGGAGTGAATTGAATTAAACCTTTACCCTGCTAAGCCATTTTCCTGACACACACACACACACACACACACACACACACACACACACACACACACACACACACTCACACTCAGACCAGGTCTCATTATGTTACCTAGACTGATCTTAAACATCTGGGCTCAAGAAATCCGGCTTCTGGAGTAGTTGGGACTACAAATGAGTAGTCTACTGTGTCCTGGCTGCATGAAAAACAAACAAACAACAACAAAAAATAAAAACAAAAAAACCCACTTCTGAGCCCATGGCTGTGGCTCAGTGGAAATTTGGCAAGCTTGATTGAGTGAGCTCCTCAGACTCTTCCACTTCCAAAGTTGGATTAATTTTGTTGACATCACATGGCTAGATTGAGGAATTGGGTGTGCTTATCCCACAACTATTTAAATTATGCTGTTTCTCCATTGGGAACATTCCATGCACTTATGGGAATCCATACATGCTGAAAATATTCATCGTTATAGCAATTTCAGTAACATCGGTTCAAAACTCTTGCATGTGTATCTGTCAAATCAGTAGCACAAGGTTTGAGGAAACAACAGTGACGAGGGACCGATTCTAAGGCACACAGGTGTCACGGGTCTGATGGCAAGTTAATCTGTCGTTTAGGAACAATCTGGGACAACACCTCATGTGGCAGGTGCCATTTCACCACAAAACCAGAGGACCAACTCTTGGCAGGAGCTACAATTCTGGTAACCAGTGCTAGCTTCTAAACAACACAGAATCCTAAGGATTCCCTTGGGGTGAACCAGCTCCCCCTGCTGGTAGAGCAGTGGTAACACCACGGCATACACTTGAAGCTAAGCTCAAATTTTCAGTTTCTCTTTTTCTGTTCTTTCTGATGTTGGGGATAGAACCCAGGATCCCTAACCCTTAACCCTCAGACTTTGTAAAAAAAAATTGAATCAGTGAGTTCCAGTTCCAAAAAAATTAAGGTAGAGACAGGCTGGGGTGTGGCTCAGTTGGTAAAGTGCTTACCTAGTATGCACAAAGCCCTGGGTGCAATCCTCAGCATTACATAAAGCTGGCATGGTAGCATATGCCTGCAGTCCCACAGCTTGGGATGTAGGGATGAAAACCAGAAGTTCAAAGTCATCCTCAACTATATAGTAAATTTAAGGATAAATTCAACTTTAACCTGTGCAGTACATGCAATAAAAATAATAATGTGGAGTTAAGGAAGACACCTGATATCTACCTCTTTGACATCCACATAGAAACATACATATGTACATACAAACCCCTGCATGAACTCCCATATTACTCTATATTTAGGTTAAATAATGCAAATTCTCAGAATGTGATACAAAATTACAAAAAGAACCAGGATACCTACTCCTAAAGTCAAACAAGCTACAGATTAAAACATTTTCTTTTAGACAGGGTCATAAACTGTAGCCTGGGTCTACAGTTTGAAATCTACTATTAGCCTAAAATTTACTATTAGACCTTGGCTGTCATTGGAGTTGTAAAAAAAAAAAAAAAAAAAAAAAACGCTTTAGCCTCCCAAGTGCTGATGTTACAGGTATGAGTTAGCACACTTAGCTTCAGGCTAAAACTTGTATGAGACTATGGGAGAAGTGGCAAAAGGAAAAAGTCATTTGTTTAGTGGTCAGATGAGTTTCATTGTAGTGACAAATCAGCTGGGATAATGGAGTACAAAATTATAAGGCTCAGGTACTAGAGGAGACTATAGGTGTGTCTGGCTTGATTTTTAATTTCTTGGCTATGTATTGTTGAGTGATTTATATACATATGCATCTGTGTTCAAAGATGGACACTTATGATTTGTGCATTTTTCTGATAAGAGCTTCAATAGAAGGTTTAAAAATCAATGTAAAGGTAAGACATTAGAAGACCATTGAGATGGTTCATGGATAAAGGTGTTGCTCCAAGTCAGATGACCTTAGGTGCATAAAGGTATTTGCCTCCCTCCAAGCCTGATGACCTGAGTCAGATAAAAGTGCTTGCATCCAAGCCTGATGATCTTAGTTGCATAAAGGTATTTGCCTCCAAGCCTGATGGCATGAGTTGGACAAAGGTGCTTGCCTCCAAAACTGATGATGTGAATTAGATTTCTGAGTTCCACAAGTTGTTTTCTGATCTCCACACACATGCCATGCATGGAATGCATGCCATCCTTCACACACACAAAATAAATAAAACTTTACAGTGAGGGGAGAGAGTGGGACAATCAAAACTAACAATGTACAAAAAAAGACAAAGAAATTTGATACAGCCTGGTGAGGTGGTACACACCTGTAATCCCAGTACTCTGGGAGGCAGAGGCAGGTGTATCTCTGTGAGTTCAAGGCCAGCCTGGTCTACAAAGTGAGTCCAGGACAGCCAAGGCCACACAAAGAAACCCTGTCTTGGAAAAAGAACAGGAAAAAATGATAGTTCATAAACAAATAAAAGTAAAGCAGTAAGAGTTTGAACAGTTTTTCTTTCAACTTATTTACTTTACATCCCAAGGGTGCCCCATTCCTCCTCTCCTCCCAGTCTCTGCCTTTCCCCTTCTTCCCCCTTCTCTACTCCCTTTCCCCCTAGAAAAGGGGAGCCACCTCCCACATTATCAACCCTCCCTAGAACATCAAGTCCCATTAGGACAGATCATATCCTCATCCACTGAGGCCAGGCAAGGCAAAAGCAGGCAATAGAGTCCATGTTAGAAACCGACCACCCTCCCTCCACTCACCAGCAACTCATGAAGTTCAAGCTGCCCATCGGCCTCTTCCTCTTTATCTGTGCACTTCTTTTAGGCAGGGTAATTTTTGATTCACAGGTTTTGTCAGTGGGTTGTTGTTCCCCAACTTTCACTAGCCGTGCCTGGCTAGGAGGTGGCCACTTCCTCCCCCCACTCCCACCCCCGTTTAGGAATCTCAGAATCACACCCATATACTCCCAGGAGCCTACCCTGTCGCAGGCCTCCAGCTTGACAGAGATGTCCCCCCTCAGTTTCCCAGCCTTCTCACCTCCCATCCCTGTTCTCCCCACATCTGATCCTAACCCTGGTTTCCCTCCTCATTCCATGTCCTTCCCAGTTCCCCCTCTTCATCCACTTCTGCTGTCTATTCTGTTTCCCCTTCTGAGTGACATTCCAGCACCCTCCCTTGGGCCTCCTTGTTGCTTAGCTTCTTTAGGTCTGTGGATGGTAGTATGGTTATCCTGTACTGTAGGTCTAATATCTTCCTGTAAGTGAGTACTTACCATGTGTGTCTTTCTGGGTCTCGGTAAACTCACTCAGGATAATCTTTTCGACTTTCATTCATTTCTTTGTTTTTAATGGCTTAGTAATAATCGGTTGTGTAAATGTACTACAATTTCTGTATCCATTCTTTGGTTGAGGAGTATCTAGCGTGTTTCTAGTTTCTGGCTATTATGAATAAAATGTCCTTGTTGTATTGTAGAACAACTTTTGGGTATATGCCCTGGAGTGGTATAGCTGGGTCTTGAGGTAGAACTATTCCTCAATTTTCTGAGAAAGCACCAGATTGGTGTCCAGAGATGTTGTACAAGTTGATACTTGAACCAGCAATGGAGGAGGGGTCCCCTTTCCTCTATTCACCAGCATGTGTTGTCACTTGAGTTTTTGCTCTTAGTCATTCTGACAGGTGTAACATGGAATCTTAGAGTTATTTTGATTTGCATTTCTCGGATGGCTAAGGACACTGAGCATTTCTTTAAGTGCTTCTTAGCCATTCATGATTCCTCTGGGGTGAATTCTCGGTTTAGCTCTGTACCCCATTTTTTAATTGGGTTATTTGATTTGTTGACATTTAATTTCTTAAGTTCTTTGTTTATTTTAGATATTAGCCCTTTGTCTGATGTAGGGCTGGTGAAGATCTTTTTCTAATCTGTGGGCTGCTGCTGTGTCCTATGGACAGTGTCCTTTGACTTACAGAAGCTTCAGTTTCATGAGATCCCATTTATTAATTGTTGATCTCAGAGCCTGTGTCGTTGATGTTCTGGTCAGGAAATTCTCTTCTAAGCCACATGCCAATGAGTTCCAGACTTTTCCCCACTTTGTCTTCTGATTGGTTTAAAGTCTTTGGTTTTATGTCAAGGTCTTTGATCCACTTGGACTTCAGTTTTGGGCAGGTTGATAAATATGGGTCTATTTGCATTTTTCTACATGTAGACATCCAGTTAGACCAGAACCATTTGTTAAAGATGCTTTTACCTCCCATTATATGGTTTTGACTTCTTTGTCGAAAATCAAGTGCCCATAGGCATGTGGGTTTACTTCTAGGTCTTCAGTTTGGTTCCATTGATCAACCTGTCTGTTTCTATGCCAAAACCATGCAGTTTTTATTACTAGTGTTCTGTAGTATAGCTTGAAGTCAGGGATGTTGATACCACCAGAAGTTCTTTTATTGTGCAGAATTGTTTTGACTATCCCTGGTCTTTTATTTTTCCATGTGAAGTTAATGGTTGTTCTTTCCAGGTCTGTAAGTAATTGTGTTGGAATTTTGATGGGAATTACATTGAATTTGTAGATGGCTTTTGTCAGGATGACCATATTTACTATGTTAATCCTACTGATCCATAAACATGGGAGAGATTTCCATCTTCTAAAATCTTCTTCAATTTCTTTCTTCAATATTGTGGATATAAACATGTTTTTGTTTTGGCCCCAGGTATGGGATGTGGGACTGATTCAGACGGTCCACAGCAGCAGACTATTTGCTTTGTGTGGGCTCTGAGAGGAGCTCTTTGCCAGCTGCAGATAGTTTAAATCTGAAGATTCTGGAGAGAGAATAAATACCAGAGCCCAGAAGTCTCTGAATATAAGAGAAAAAACAATGCTACTTGTGCTTCCCCCTTGCTGCTCCTGGATGCTGTTTTGATACAAGAAGTTGGAGATCTCCTGAAATGAGGATTAGACTGGTTTCAAGGAACCCGATGACTCTGATCAGCAGGAGGCAGTTAAGGGAGAGAACTACACCCCCTCTCCTACCTGGTGTTGGGGTGTGTGTTGGAAGGAATTGGGGTAGAGTATGGAGAAAAAGTTAAAAGAAATAAAAGAGTTTTTTAAAAAGTACACCAACACTTCAAAGACTTGAAGTTCTTGTCATACAGGTCTTTGATTTTCTTGGTTAGAGTTACACCAAGGTATTTTATATTATTTGCAGCTTTTGTAAAGGGTGTTTCCCTAATTTCGTCTCAGCCCTTTTGTTACTTCTATAAAGGAGAGCTACTGACATTTTTGGGTTAATTCTAAATCCAGACACTTCACTGTAGGGGTTTTCAGGTAGAATCTTGGGGATTCCTTATGTATACTATCATCTGCGAATAGCAACACTTTGGGAATGCTTTAAGTTTCTTTCCATTTAATTTGATGTTGGCTATTGGCTTGCTGTATATTGCCTTCACTGTGTTTAGGTATGTGTCCTGTATCTCTGATATCTCCAAGAATTTCAACATGAAGGGGTATTGGATTTTGTCAAAGGCCTTTTCAGCATGATCATGTGGGTTTTTTTTCTTTCAGTTGGTTTAGATGGTGGATTATATTGATGGTTTTCATAGGTTGAACCATCCCTGTATTCTTGGGATGATGCCTACTTGATCATGATGGGTAATATCTTTGATGTGTTCCTGAATTCAGTTTGCAAGTATTTTATTGAGTATTTTTGCATAAATGTTCATAAGGGAGATTGGTCTGAAATTCTCTTTCTTTGTTGGGTTTTTGTTTGGTTTATCTATCAGGGTGACTGTGACCTCATAGAATGGGTTTGGCAATGTTCCTTCTGTTTCTATTTTGTGAAATAGTTTGAAGAGTATTGGTATTAGTTTTTCTTTGAAAGTCTGGTAGAATTCTGTGCCCAGGGCTCTTTTTGGTTGGGACGCTTTTGATGACTGCTTCTATTTCCTTAGGGGTTATAGGTTTAGATAAATTGTCAACTTCATCTTGATTTAACTAGTAAGTGGTGTCTATCAAGAAAATCATCCATTTCATTTAGATTTTCCAATGTTGTGGCTTACAGGTTTTTAAAGTACAATCTAATGATGCTTTGGATTTCCTCAGTGTCTGTTGTTATATCCCCTTTTTCATTTCTGATTTTATTAATTTGGATACTCTCCCTCTGTCTTTTAGATTTTTTGGCTAATAATTTATCTATCTTGTTGATTTTCTATTTAAAAAAAAACCTGCTCTTGGTTTTGTTGATTCTCTGCATTGTTCTTTTAGCTTCTAGGTTATTGATTTCAGCCTTGAGTTTCATTATTTCCTGCCCTCAACTCCTCTTGGGTGTGCTTACTTCCTTTTTTTTTTTTTTTTTTTTTTTGGCTTGCTGTATATTGCCTTTACTGTATTTAGGTATGTGTTCTGCATCTCTCTGATCTCTCCAAGAATTTCAACATGAAGGAGTATTGGATTTTGTCAAAGGCCTTTTCAACATGATCATGTAGGTTTTTTTTTTCTTTCAGTTGGTTTATATGGTGGATTATATTGATGGATTTTCATAGGTTAAACAATCCCTGTATTCCTGGGATGAAGCCTATTTGATCATGGTGGATAATATCTTGGAGCTTTCAGGTGAGCTGTTAAGTCACTAGTATAAGCTCTCTCACTTTCTTTATGGAGGCACTTAGTACTATGAACTTTCCTCTTAGCACTGCTTTCATTTTGTCCCATAAAGCTGGGTATGTTGTACCTTTATTTTCATTGAATTTGAGAAAGTCTTTAATTTCTTAATTTCTTCCTTGACACAATGGTCATTGAGACAGTTGTTCAGTTTGTAGGCATTCTATTGTTTCTGTTGTTATTGAAGTCTAGCTTTAATCCATAGTAGTCTGATAGAATACAAGGTGTTATTTCAGGCTTGCTTTGTGTCTGAGTATGTGGTCAGTTTTGGGGAAGGTTCCATGAAGTGATGAGAGGAAGGTATACTCTTTTGTGTTTGGTTGGAATGTTCTGTAGATATCTGTTATGTCCAATTCATCCATAACATCAGTTAGTTTCATCATTTCTCTGTTTAGTTTCCACCTCAATGATCTGTTCTTTGGTGAGAGAGGTGTGTTGAAGTTTCCTACTATTAATATGTGGGTTTTGCTGTGTGATTTAAGCTTTAGTAATGTTTGTTTTACAATTGTGGGTGCTCTTGCATTTGGGGCATGTATGTTCAGAACTGAGATATCATCTTAGTTGATTTTTCCTTTGATGAGTATGAAATGTCCTTTCCCACCTCTTTTGATTAATTTTTGTTGAAAGTCTATTTTATTAGATATTAGAATAGCTGCTCCAGCTTGTTTCTTGTGTGTGTTTGCTTGGAAAACCTTCTTACAGCCCTTTCCTCTGAAGTGATGTTTACCATTATTGTTGAGGTGTGTTTCTTGTATGCAGAAGATTGATGGGTCCTGTTTAAGCATCCATTATGTTAGCCTGTATCTTTTTATCGGGGACTTGAGGTCATTGATGTTGAGATTAATTGTTACTTCCTGTTATTTTGATGTTGGTGGTGGTAGAGTGTGTGTGCATGCTTCCTTTCTTTTGTTCTTTCTGCTGTGGACTTATTTGTTTCTTGTGTTTTCCTGGTTGTGTTTTCCTCCTTGGTTTGGAGTTTTCCTTTTAGTGTCTTTGGTGGAGCTGGGTTTGTGGCTAGGTACTGTTTAATCTTGGTTTTGTCATGGAATATCTTGTTTTCTCCATCTATGGTGATTGAAAGTTTCACTGGGTATACTAGCCTGCTCTTTTAGTGTCTGCAGGACATCTATCTATCTGTCTAGGTCTTCTGGTTTTCATAGTCTCTGTTGAGAAGTCAGGTATAATTTTGATAGGTTTGCCTTTATATGTGACTTGGCCTTTTTCCCTCACAGCTTTTAATATTCTTTATTTGTTCTGTACATTTAATGTTTTATCACATGATGGGAGGATTTTGTTTTCTGGTACAATCTATTTGGTGTTCTGTAAGCTTCTTGTATACTTATAGGCATTTCAACTTGACTAGACCTGAGTCTGATTATTCTCTTTTATTTTGTTCTGCTTACCACATTGGTACAAAACTCACTATGCTACTCACACTGTCTTTGTAGCCAAGATCCTCCTGCCTCAACCTCCAGAGTGTTGAGATTGCAGGATTGAACCACCACACAGGTTCTGTTGCTGTTTATTGAATAGCTGTTTGTTTTTAAGGATCCTGCACTGCTGTATAAGATTAGGTTAGATGAAAGTTGGGAGAGTTTTCTTCTATGATTTTGTTGAAAATATTTTCTGGGTCTTGGAGTTTGGAGCCTTCTTTTTCTTCTATTCTTATTATTTAGGTTTAGTCTTTTCATATCGTCTCAGATTTCTTGAATGTTTTATGTCAGGAACATTTTAGATTTAACATTTTCTTTGACTAATGTATCGATTTCTTCAATCATATATTCTACACCTGAGATTCTTTCTTCCATCTCTTTTATTATGTTATTGATGCTTGTGTCTGTAGTTCATGTTTTCTTCCCTAGGTTTTCCATCTCCAGGATTGCCTCAGGTTGTATTTTCTTTATTGCTTGTATTTCCATTTTTAGGCCCTGGACAGTTTTATTCATTTCCTTCTTGTATTTCTTTCTTTCTTTCTTTCTTTCTTTCTTTCTTTCTTTCTTTCTTTCTTTCTTTCTTTCTTTCTTTCTTTCTTTCTTTCTTCCTTCCTTCCTTCCTTCCTTCCTTCCTTTCTTTCTTTCTTTCTTATTTTTTTTTTTTTTTTTTTTTTTTTTACTTCTCTGATGTCCCTCTGGGGAAACACTAAGAGCATTTTGCAGAAAGTACTCTCCAGCCCCTTATTTTATTTTTCTAAATAGCATTTCTCTGTGTAGGCTTGGCTGTTCTTGCTTTGTAGACCAGGCTGGACTTGAACTCATAGAGATCTGTCTCGCTGAGTGTTGGGATTACACCTGTTTGCTTGTTTGTTTTTTTCATCTTGTTTTTTTTTTTTTTTTTTTTTTTTTTTTGGTTCTCCCTCTCTCTGTCTCTCTCTTTCTCTTGCTATGAGTTGCTGGTCAGGAAGGCCCTAAGGCCCGGACAATATTGCCGCAATTACCACTGCTCTTTGTTGATTAGTAGAACTGGATGATAAGATTACATTTTGAAGATACCACATGCCTTGGTCATAAGACTCAGAAAACAGCTAGGCACGGCAATGCACATCTTTAATCACAGCGCTCAGGAGGCAGAAGCAGAATCTGAGGCCATCCTGGTCTACAGAGAATTCCAGGATAGCCAAGGCTACACAGAGAAACCTTGTCTTGGAAAACAAAAAGCAAACAAAAAGAATAACATATAAGGAAAAATGGCCCCAGACATTATAATGCCCACTTGTAATCCGAACACTGATAAGACTGAGATGGGAGGATTACCACAAATTTGAGGCAATCAGCTTTGCACACAACACAGACACTTATGCCTGTAACACTATGATTATTCCTTCTAGTCCTTCTTCACCCACATTCCTTTTTTGTCAACCATCATTTTTTCTAGCTCCTCACACTATTGGTCCCATCCTCTTTTGCATGTTGTTGCCATGTCAACCAAGGGTCTCTTTAGGTTGTTATTCATTGCCTTACTCTGAAGCTCACAATTCGCATTTAGGAAAGAATTCTTAAGCTTCACTTACAGGGAATGGATAGGCACATCCTAGTACTTTTTACTTTATCAGATTATAATTCCAGCAGGGGCTCTCTCGAGCCACTTTACATATACCTCTCTTATCAAAGGAAGTGGGGCGCTGGGAGATGGCTCAGGGAAGACAAGTGTTAGTTGTGTAAGCCTAATGACCCAGTTCCAAAGGTCAGAAGACTGGAAATTCCTTTAAAAATCCAGATATGGCAGAGTGCATCTATATAAAATTATGCCTTATTAAGACAAGGTTTTGAGGCTGAAGAGATGGGTCAGTGGTTAAGAGCACTCACTGGCTGCTCTTTCAGAGGTCCTGAATTCAATTCCCAACAACCACATGGTATTTCACAATTATGTACAATGGATTCTGGTGCTCTCTTCTGCCCTGTAGGCATTCGTGCACACAGATAAATCTTCGAGACAGGGTGGTAGTAGGTACATGCCTTTAATCCCAAACAAACCCACGTTTGAAAGTAATGTTTAACTGAGTAGCAGAAAAAGACAAGATTTGACAGAATAAATCTCAAAATTGATTTCACAAGGAGAGGAAAAAGAAGGTACTAAAGGGAGCAACACAGAGAATAATAGACAGAGGAGACAGTCTTACAGGGAGATTTTTACAGAGAGAGATTGAGAGGAACAAGCTAGACGCAGGATAAGGACCCAGGAGATTAGAGCAGATTGCTGGAGTTAATTTGAGGCCAAGCAGAGCAATTCAGGGGATGAGAGAAAAGCCAGATTGAGTAAGTCAGTTGGCAAAGGAATTTGAGCCAGAACAACTGAGTTGAACCAACCAGCCCAGAGCTCAGTAAGAACAAGAGAGGTTGAGCTTATTAAGTAGTAAGTCTCAGAGGAAGAAAACATTCTAGGCCTAGGTTAGATTGTTTGGAGCTAGAAGCTTCTAGGACTAGGCCTAGGTTGTCAAATGGCAGCAGTAAACCTCCAAGACAAAAATTGAAACAGAAGAATAAAAAAAAGTTCTTTTTATACCATTTTTTGTTTTCTTCTTTGTTTCTTGAGACATGGTCATGCTATTATAGCTTGGGCTGGTCTCAAAATCTTTGTGTCTTTGCCTACAAGTACTGTGATTACACACATACAGCACTATGATGGGCTCTGCCTAGAATTTTATAACCATCCTTGTAGATTAGTAGAGTCAGACTTGAGTATATTAGTAGTATCAGACTTGAGCTTAGTATCTGTTATAGTTTAATTTCTGTTGCCATGATAAAATATCCTGACCAAAGGAAATTTAGGGATGGTGGTGGTGGTGGTGGGGATACACCTTTAATTCCAGCACTCCAGAGGCAGAGGCAATCTGGTCTCCATGAGTTTGAGTTTAGCTTTGTCTAGGTAATGAGTTCTAGTTCAGCCAGGATTAACTAGAGAGACCTTGTTTCACAAAAAGAGGAGAAGGAGGAGGAAGAGGACTCTTTTCCCAGATAATTCTAGAACCCAAAATCTCAGCAGCATTTGTTGAAGAGGCTGTCTTTTCTCCAGTTCATGTTTTTGACATCTTGCCTGATAATAGGTGGCTGTAGGTATATAGGTTTGTCCATTTTTTTGTGTCAGTACTGCTGCTTTTGTTGCTATGTCTCCGCATCCAGTGCTGTGATAATTCCAGCATTATTCTTTATGCTCAGGATTGCTTATATCTGAGGCCTCTTTTGCCTTCATAGGAATTTTAGGATTGCCTTTTCTAATTCTTTGAAGAGCGTCACTATAATACTTTAAAATGTGTATTATTTTATAAATGTTTTTACCACTGGTGGGGATAACATTGAATCTGTAGAATTCAGATTGATAAGAAAATGATTTATTCAATATTACTTTTGCTGATCCATGAACATGAGGTTTCTCCAGCTTCTAGCTCTTTATCAATTTCTTCATCAGCATTTAAAAATTTTTCATTGTGGAGGTCATTCGCTTTCTTGGTTAGGTCCATTTCCAAGTGTTTTATTTTTTCCAGCCTCCTGTGAGTAGCATTGCTTTCTATTTTCTTTCTCAGCATGTTCATTTTTGGTATATACAGAAAGGCTTCTGAGTTTAGTATGACTTTGTGTCCCACTAATTTTCTTGAATGGTTTAGCAGTTTTAAGAGTTTCTTATGGTTTTTGTAGTTGTCGTTTTGTTTTCCCATATTGAATCATATTGTCTGAAAACAGGAATCTTGACTCCTCCTTTCTTTCTTGTACTCCTTTCATTTCTTTCTCTTGTCTGACTGTCAAAGTCTAGACAAGACTTTGAACACGATAGTGAAAAAGGGTGGAGAATACGTCATATGTTTTAGCTGGCATAGTGCTTTCCTGATCTGTACAATGCCCTCATTTCAGCCCTCAGCTGGGAGTGGTAGCCCACACCTGCAATCTTAGCTCTTGGGAGGCAGAGACAGGAAGAATAAGATCTAGGTTCTCCTCTATCACGCAGTGAGTTCCAGACCATCCAGGGCCTTGAGATCTCATCTCAACTTAGAAAAGGAGTGGAGAATGTGAACACTTTGTTTCCTTCCTGATTTTACTGGACAGTTTTTGAGTTGTTCTCTCTGAGACTGGAGTTACAGGTGGTTGTGTGATTTCATGTGGGTGTTGGGAATTTAACCTGGGTCTTCTGGAAGAGCAGCCACAGCTCTGCTCTGCTCTCTCTCTCTTCCTCCTTTCCTCCCTTCCTCTTTTTCCTTTCTTTCTTTCTCTCTTACTTTCTCTCTAACTCTAGCTGTCCTGGAACTCTCTAAATAGATCAGGCTGGCCTAAAGCTCAGAGATATGTCTGCTTCAGTGTCTGCCTACCAAGTGCTGGAATTAAAAATGTGTGTCACCATTGATATATTTGCTATTCTAGTTTTTGATATTTTATTTTTGATATTCTAGTTTTACTGACCTCCCTGATTAATTGTGGGGCTCTTCTATTGTTGTTGTTTTGTTTGGTTATCTTTTTTAAATTTAAGACAGAGTCTCATATAGCTTGGGCTAACCTCAAACTTGTGGTGTAGCTACCTTATAGGCATAGATTTGAGTCCATAAGGCATCAGCTGATATTACAGATTATTGTAATCCAGAAGAAAGAACAGGAACAGGTGCACATGGACAGTAATAGGAAGAGGCACTTCAAGAAGAAAGAAAAAGATGCTTTTGAGAATGGAAATGCATCATGACCGTTTCTGGTCATTTACATATGCACCCACCCTCTCCCACATTGACACAACAAGGCTTATTCCTCACTGCTCTGTCTCTCAAGTGTTTCCCTTGCATGCAGCCCTGGTAGAAAGGAATTTCTCTTTGCCAATTGGCTTCATTTGTTACTCTTGATGTCTCCCTCTCTCACTATTGGCCAATCCTCCTAATGCAGCTGAAGAAGACCTGAACTTTTGAGTCTCTTGTCTCTACTTCACTAGTGCTGAGATTACAAGCATTTGACTCCACACTTGTTTTATTTGGTGCTGAGACTCTTGGGCTTTGTACATGCATGGCAAGCACTATACTAACTGGATTTCATATAAGCCAGGCTGGCTTCAAAGTCACTACTTAGCTGAAGCTGGCCTTGAACTGCTAATCATCCTTCTGTCATCTGAATGCTGGGATTACAAATATGTGTCCAAGGTCTGGTTTGTATGTTTTGTTTTATTTTATTTTGTGCTGTTTGTATTGGTGATGGAATTCAGGCCTTGGGCATGGTGGGCAGTTATATATCTGTTCCCATCCTCTAGAATTTTCTTTTATAAATATGTTGGGATACTTTACAGAAAAAATTTATTTACAAATAAGGGCATATTTTTTTTGTTTTGAGACAGTCATACTCAGTAGCTCAGGCTGTCCTTGAAGCTTACTCTCCTTTTCTTGTCCCAATACCTATCCCCATTCCAGACCCTGTCCCAATCCCCCTCCTGTCTGGACTTCATGCATGCTAAGCACGAGCTTCATCACTAAAGCAATGTCCCTGCCAGGAGTCTTATTTTAATGTTTTATTTTAGTAGTCAGTTATCCAGTTTATACCCAGATATAGCAAGCAGGTTTTGACCTAGTTTTCATGTTGTGTTCCAGTTTAAACTTTAGAGCCCTTGTGGTGTTATTTTTATCTGCTTGTGCTATCTGGTGATTTCTGGGCTCCCACTTAATGCTTATATGAGTGGGATAGATTTCTATAGGCCAGGTCTCTGGGTGTTTCTTGTTGGAAGAATATGACATGCTCTCCACTCACAGGACTTCCAGCTTACCCTGATGTTTCAACAGAAAAAAAAAAAAAGTCCCAGTACCCATGAGATTGTTCAGCAGTAAAAATGTTTAACGTAGAAAATTGAGTTCAACAATAAACTTGAGATCCTATAATAAAGGTGGATGAGAAAATGGACGCCATAAAGTTGTCGTTATATCCCTGGCTGTCCTGGAACTCATTATGTAGACCAGACTGGCCTCAAACACGAGAGAGCTGCCTACCTTGACAAACAAACATTTTATTAAAAAAAAAAGTTCCCTAGACTTCAAGTTCAAGAGGTTTTCTGGGTCAGGATGCTTTGCTGCCAGTGAATGCCCCTTGGTTCTGATTGCCTGTCCATGTACCTCTGTTAAAGTCTTCTAGGGTCCGATTTTCAAATTTGAGCACTTCGGATTTTTTTAAGGTTCTGATTAGTTGCAGAAATATCAGCAGGGGTTGGGAAATCAGCTCA
Source organism: Pachyuromys duprasi (assembly GCA_028658305.1). Taxonomy (NCBI): domain Eukaryota; kingdom Metazoa; phylum Chordata; class Mammalia; order Rodentia; family Muridae; genus Pachyuromys; species Pachyuromys duprasi. Next base: position 118,079,745 of record CM053742.1, read on the forward strand.
GCCTTGGTGGGGTGTCCAAAAGTTGCCAGATGAGGCTTGGAGCAGTCATAGCAGCATTCATCAGGACTAAAGCCATGTGTGTGTGTGAGTATAGGCCAAAGATCTATGTAAGGTGTCTTTCTTTCTTGGTCATGCTCAACTTTGTTTAAAGAGTCGTTCGCTGAAACTGGACTTCACAGTTTGGCTTTACTAGCTCTGGAGAACGCTTCTTTTATTGCCCCTGCTGGAGCATGAAGGCTGCAGATACACATGACTGCACCTGGCTTTTATGTGGGTATTGGAAATCCAGACTACTGCTCACACAGCAAACACTTTACCCACTGAACCATGTCCCTACCCCCTCCAGATGGTTTATCTGTGCTTCAGATTGGCCAGCCTCCAGGGTTCCCATAATCTCTTTGAATTCTAATAATCAGCCGTTCCAGGTCAGCCTGACATAAATAAATATGCGCTTTCTTAAGAACAAAACAAAATACATAACCTCCCTCAAAACAGAGGAAATAGAGACAGGAACCATCATGGAGGCAAAAATCACTAGTTTTTTATGATTAACCTGTTACCCACCAAGAATCTCTGCTCTCTTGTCAACAGTGTACGGTATGCACTTGTTCCTCGTGTCTTATCACAAAAGAAAAAGAAAACCCCACAAAGTAGAGGGCTGATTCCATAATGTCTCCAGAGACAAACCTGCCATTGACCTATATCTTACATGGCAAAATAATCTCCTTAATTAGGATTTTTTTTCACTGTCAAAGATTGAACCAAGGCCACCATACATGTGAGGCTATGCCACTGAGCCAGCCCCAGTTCTTGCTTTAAAACTTTTTCTTTTCTTAACACAGGGTGTCTAAGTATCTCTGGATGTCCTGGAACTCTGTATGTCAACCATGCTGGCTTGGACTCACAGAGATCTGCTTGCCTCTATCTCCCACGTGCTGGGAATAGGGCATGCACCACTAAGCATGGCTTTTAAAAAATTGACACAGGCTCTTAATAAGTTACCCAGGCTAGTCTTGAACTCACTTTGTAGCCTAAGTATTAGGTAGAGGGTAGATATGAGCTGTAAAACAAAACAACCCCAAGCCCTGTTTTTGTTTGTACAACCTGAAAAACTATTGTACAACTCTGACCCAGCTTTTATGAAATATAGAAATTTCTACAGTATTAGAAATAACAAAATGTCACTGGGTGGTGGTGACACATACTTTAATCCCAGCACTCAGGAGGCAGAGGTAGGCAGATCTCTGAATTTGAGGCCAGCCTGATCTACAGAGTGAGTTTCGGGACAGCCTGGATTGCACAGAGAAACTCTGACTTGTTAAAAAACACACCAAAACACAATGTCTTCACACACAGTCAACTATCAACTCAATCATGAGACCCTGAGCAATCTCATGAAGGAGTTAGGTATGAGGTCACCAAGAGAACTGAGGCTGCATTTTGAAAGCTGTGTCTTTTTAAGGTCAGAATGTCCCTTTTGTGACTTATTCTTTTTGAGGTTACAGATAGCTTGCTTCTGCTATAACTGTCATGGCAGAAATGAAGGTATTCTACAGAGCTGTTTGTGTCTCTGCCCTTTGTCTATTAGACTATTGAAACAAAAAAATCTCAAAGAACTAAGTTTTCCCCAAGAATCTCATTCTGGAGGGAGGGAAAGCCAGCCAGAGGAAGTTTTTGTTTACCAGGAAGAGACTTCACACAGTTCTGGCAACATACACATTGTGCCATGTCTTCTATAAAATTGGGAGGCTGCTAATGAACAGAGAGAGAAAAACTAAGTCCTTTTCTCCCATATTTGGCCAAAGTGCAAATAAATCCACTTTCTCACCAGTTTGCTTCCTAATTTTTCATCCCCCCAACTATAATAATCTTTATTTTAAAACAATATTAGCTTCAAAATAATATTTATTCATGGCATATTCATACATAGTTTTAGTTGTTTCTCCCCTTCTCCTCATACCTCGCCTCCACCTCTTTGCTTCTCCCACATCTCCACTATACCCTTCCATTCCCAGTGTTTAAGAAGTGCTGCTTTGTGGGGCATGGTGGTGCATGCCTTTAATCCCAGCACTCAAGGAGACAGACGTAGGCAGATCTCTGTGAGTTTGAGGCCAGCCTGGTCTACAAAGTGAGTCCTTGTCTTGAAAAACCAAAAACAAACAAACAAACACAAAAGAAATGGTTCTTTTATGTATCTAAGTGCTCACGCCCCAACAATACCTCTCTACTGAAAGCTATGGTGCCAGGGCATTTCCCCACACATATTCACTAAGGAAGGATCAGTATCCTCAAAACAAGTTGGCTTTAGGCTGGTGAGATGATGGCTCTTGGATAAAGGTATTTGCTATCAATTCTGACAACCTTTGCTTGATTCCTAGAACTTATGTGATGGAAAGAAAGAATGGTGTTCTCTGACTTCCACAGATGTGCCTTGTGTGGGAGCACATGAAATAATATATACCACACATACACATTGAATGTAAAAAATGCCTTGACTTTATTATAGTTTTGACATTGTGACCTTAATGCCCTCTTGTGGCCTTTTCTAGAAGATCATAGGACAATATACCCTTAAAAGGCAATCTAGTCCACTGTGAATATGCAATCCATACCATAAATATTCATAAGAACATTCTTAAACTCACAACTCACCAAACTGTTTTAGTACCCACTTTGGGACACCCAACCCTGGAGTGCTTTCCTAAGTAAAGTTGGGTTTAAGCTATCTATGACTTTTGATTTAATTCTTTTCTTTGAAAAGACAATAATTGAGCAATCCCTTAGCACAAGCAGGCCTTGAACTGGTAATCCCCTGCTTTAGCCTCAGAGGCTTCTAGAACTACACAGTCCTATGTTACCAGGCCCTGCTGAGGCTTCTGAGATTTTTTTTCCCTTTAATTATCAAAAGATTCCAGGATGGCCCACGACACAATGTCCAGATTTATTGTATCATAAAAATTGTACAAGATGGGCCGAAGAGATGGCTCAGAAGTTAAGAGCAGTGGCTGCTCTTCCAGAGGTCCTGAGTTTAATTCCCAGCAACCACATGGTGGCTCACAACCATCTATAAAGGGATCTGATGCTCTCTTCTGGCCTGCAGCAGACACGGTGGTGCATGCCTTTAATCCCAGAGTTTAGAATGCAGAGGTAGGGGATCTCTGTCAGTTCAAAGCCAGCCTGATCTACAAATCAAGTCTAGGACAACCAAGGCTACACCGAGAAACCCTGTCTTGAAAAAAGGAGAAAAAGAAAAAAAAAAACCAAAAACAGCCAGGCAGTGGTGGCATACACCTTTAATCCCAGCGCTTGGGAAGGGGACTCAGATGCACTCTGTGAGTTCAAGAACAGACTGACTTCAGGACTGTTATGACTACACACAGGAAAACTCTGTCTGGAAAAACCGAAAAATAAAAAAGAAGCCCCACCGATTTACTAAAAGCAAGAGGAACTGATGCTTGGCATGGTGGCTCACACTGATAATACAAGTATGTAGAAGAGGCTGAGGCAGGTTCATCACCAGGTAGTCCAAGGCCTGCCTAAGTCTCTGAGTTTCATGATATCCTGGGCTACTGAGTGAAACCTTGTTTCAAAACAAAGCAAAATTAAACAACAATCAAACAAAAAAAGTAACATATGTAGACTACATGGGAGGAGACTTTCATCTTAAAAGCCTCAAGTCCCTTACCCTGTACCTTATTCTTACCCTGACTGATTGCAGACGCACTATTATGTAACTTCTGGGTCATATATCCCATAATTCTAAGCATATGTATGCCCAGTCATTTAAGCAGGGGTTTTCCACTAAGACACTAAGAGGACATTTCAAGAATAGACTGGCCTTCATGGTACTCATGTTAACTTCTGGCTTAAGCTAGGTTTATGTTTCTCTCTTTTTACCAGGAACTCTCTCTGACCCCAAATTACACACAGGAAGGAGGTATTGGGTGATGTCCTAGAGGGGAGAGGTGCTCCAGGTGCCTAATAAGATTACAGGTATGTGCAAATATACACAGTTAGGCTTGCTCTCTCTCTGTCTCTGTCTCTGTCTCTCTCTCTCTCTTTCTGAAACAGTGTTTCTTTGTGTAGCCTTGGCTGTCCTGGACTTACTTTGTAGACCAGGCTAGCTTCAAACTTGCAGAGATCCACCTGCCTCTGCCTCACCTAGTGCTGGGATTACAGGTGCCTGGCTCTTTTTTTCTTTCTTTTTTTTAATAGAGAAAAGAAAAAACTTTGTTTAAATTTGTTTAAAAATAATTAAGTGAAAAGAAATGTTGTATGCAATAGAAAATGTCAAAATTGGCTTTCTTAACAATATCATTTTCCTGAGACTTTGATGCCATCTTGGGCCACATAGTCAGCTTCAGGCTAGCCTTGGCTACATAACCAGAACCTAAAAATAATGCTGCTATGATGCTGCATACCTGTAATTTTAGCATTTGAGGGCCAAGGCAGGAAATTGCTACAAATTCAAGGTCAGTCTCTGTATAGTGAGTTCCAGCCCATCTAAATGTACAAAGTGGAACTCTGTCTTAACAGAGCCTAAAATAAAGCAAAAACAAACAATAAACTCCTCAGAACAAAATGTCCCAGTCTTCAGAGCTTTCCAACAGTAAGATACTTGCAAAGTGTAATAGCGACTCTCTGCTGAAGAGATTTTTTTTTTCTTTTGAGATAAAGTCTTACTATGTGCTATGGCTATACTCCAACACACAAAAATCCACCTGCCTATGCCTCCCAAATGCTGTCATTAAAGGTGTGTGCCACTACTCCCAGCTTAGAGAATTTAACTATTTTTATGTTTATTTATCTGTATGAGTGTTATAATGAAAGAAAATCACAAATGTTCAATTTTACCAATGAAGACTCAGGAGCCCAGTGAAAACTTGTTTGCTCAGAGAGGCAGAGAAAACACCCAGCTGACATTTCTACTCAGTTCATGTCCCAGAAGGAAGAAAGTTCTCCCTACTCAGCTCACATTCCAGAAAGAAAAAGCCCTTTCTTCTCCACACTATATTAAATACCCTTCAACTCAAAGTCCCTCCTTTCTGTTTAATTTTTGTTAGCTGGTTTCTTACTCCTCCTCATGACCTAGGATTAACTTTATTTAATCATGTGCAGAGAAAGCTCTTGGATTACAAGTGTGTGCTATGGCTGAGCCACACCATAATTACCTATTTACAATAAACAGTGAAGAGTTTAAGTTAGCGTGGGTATAACTCTATTTTGAAATAAAGAGCCATCTTGACTGAACTCAGGTACTAGGAAATATCACAGAACGTGCACTTGGCAGGCAACAAAGTTAACTCTCCTAGCATCAGCCTCCAGGAAATATCACAGAATAAATACTTGATAAAAAATATAAACAATCTCCCTGGCAGTAATCAGTGAGAATTGGTTGGGAAAATTCTCTCCAATGTTCCAGATGTAGTTTAGAAGAATGGCAATTGTGATTATATGCCTTAGCAATTGTGATTATGTGTCTCAGAGAAGGTTACTTTGCCCCTCTAACTTTTACCTAATCCTAAAATGTCAAGGCATGTGTCCCCCTGCTTGCTGCCATGGAAACCCCCTGCTCACAGTCTTTCCCTTTAAAAATCCTGCTCACTCAGAGCTTGAGGTCCCACCTCTCTACTGCTGCATCAGTGAGACTTGGGTCCCGAGTTTGATCACTCTCATAACAAAGCTCTCTTGCTCTTGCATCGAGTCGTTTCCTGGTGGTCTCTGAGGGTCCCGTGAACCTAGCATTACAACAGAAAGTTCTTGGATTAAATGTATGTGTTAGAGCTGATCCATACCAAACAAGAAACAGGTTTTTACGCTTCATAATCTCTGGGTTCAGAGGGGGATCAAATATCCTGCAACATATGAATGTTTGCCTACAGGTATATCTGTGCACCAAGTGTCTGCCTGGTACCTGCTTAGTGCCTGCCTGGTGCCTATGGAGGTTAGACTAGGCAATCAGATCTCCTGGAACTGGGAGGAGCCCAGTTCCTCTGAAAAAATAATATATACTCTTAATTGCTGAGCCATCTTTCCATCCCCTTTAGAGGAGATTGTCTAAAAAGAGGCAGTTGTGTTCTTTTTTCCTTTGGCTATCCACTATCACGTTTCATCACTTGCAAAATTAGTATGTTTTAATAGGCATGTGGGAGTATGAGGTTGAAGCAGACCTCAAAGAAACTACACAAAAGGCTTTGCTCTACATGTGTCACTTACAGTGGTAGAACACTCACCTAGTACACACAAGACCTGGCTGAGTTCCACTGTAAGCAGTGAAAAAATAGAGGGTTGCCTATACACCCAGCACTTGTGATACTGAGGAAGGATGATTGCCACAAGTTTGAGGCCAGGGCCAGTCTGGGATACCTAGGTGGCTCTAGGACAGTCTACCGAATGAGACCCTGACTCAAAGAAAAGGTGATACCTCCTACAAGGATATAAGGTATAAGACCTCATTTTTCCTGAGTACAGTGCTATATGGCTGTGTAGATAAATGTTCCTAGAAAGAAGACAGGCTTATTTGACTGTTCTACAAAGGATGACATGAACTTCAGAGAATGTAGGTCCAGGGCCTAGTCACAGATTATCTTGGTTTATCTTGGCCCTTAAGCATCTACTGTCCTCCTCTGTGTGTGACCTAACATCCTTGTGGCTAGCACAAGAAACCCTCTATGATATATTAACTGACTTCCACTAACCCGAAAGCTAGGAATGTCATCAGATAGCATCTGAGGCCTCTCGCAGAGTTGTCTCCACTTTGCTGGGACCTGCCTAACCAGTAGACCCACCAGTGTATTTGAAACCTGTGTTCATTTACTATATCAGACTGTGTCTCAAAGAAAAATTACGGGTGGTAAGATGATTTAGTTGGTAAAGGCACTTTGACACATAAGCTGGAGGATCTAAGTTTGATTACCCCAAATCATGGAAAGATGGAAAGAGAGAACCAGCTCCACAGAGTTGTTCTCTTGCCCCAACATATGCTCTGTGGCATCAACATACCTGAATTCACAACTGCATATCATATAAACACACATCAATAATAAATAGAATAATGTTTTTTAAAAAATTAAAAATTAGCTAGGTGTGGTGGTGTATGCCTTTAACCCCCGCACTTGGGAGGCAGAGGCAGGCAGTTCTCTCACACAGAGGAGGACAGTAGCTCCTTAAGTGCCAGGATAATTTGTGACTAGGCCTTGGACCTACATACCAACCTCTCTACATTCTCTGAATGAAGGTCTTTTGTTATTGTTGTTTTGTTTTCCAAGACAGGCTTTCTTTGTATAGCTCTGACTGTCCTGGAACTCAATCTGTAGATCAGGCTTGCCTCGAACTCACAGAGATCTGTCTGCCTCTGCCTCTCAAGTGATGGGATCGAGGAGTGCACCACCACCACCTGACTGAAAAATGAGGTTGTAAAGTAGAATTTGAGGCCAGCCTGTTCTACAGAGCAAGTTCCAGGACAGCCAAGGCTGTTCCACAAACCCTGTCTTGAAAAACCAAAAAAAAAAAAAAAAAAAATGTGGGTGCTCTTGTATTTGGGGCATAGATGTTCATATTGTGATGTCTTCTTGGTGGAATTTTTCTTTGATGATTATGAAATTACCTTCCCCATCTCTTTTGATTAATTGGTTGAAAATCTATTTTATTAGATATTAGAATGGCTACTCCTGCTTGCTTCTTGGGTCTATTTGCTTGGAAAACCGTCTCTCAGCCTTTTACTCTCAGGTAATGTCTATCTTTGTGACTTAGGTGTGTTTCTTGTATGCAACAGATTGTTAAATCTTGTTTATATATCCATTCTGTTAGTCTGTGTCTTTTTATTGCAGAGTTGAGTCCATTGATGTTGAGGGAGATCAATGAACAGTGGCTGTTAGATCATTTGATTTTGATGTTGGTAGTGGTAGTATGTTTGTGTGCTTGGCTACTGAAATTGTGGTACATTTACACAGTGGAATACTACTCAGCAATTAAAAACAAGGAAATCATGAAATTTGCAGGTAAATGGTGGGAACTAGAAAAGATCATCCTGAGTGAGGTATCCCAGAAGCAGAAAGACACACATGGTATATACTCACTTATAAGTAGATATTAGATATATAAGATAATTATATTAAAATCTGTACACCTAAGGAAGCTAATCAAGAAGGAAGACCCTGGCAAGATATTCAATCTTCACTCAGAAAGGCAAACGAGTTGGACATCAGAAGAAGGAAAAAACAGGGAACAGGACAGGAACCTATCACAGAGGGCCTCTGAAAGACTCTACCCAACAGTGTATCAACGCAGATTCTGAGATTCATAACTTTTTGCAGAGTGCAGGGAATCTTATGAAAGAAGGGGGAGATAGAAAGATCTGGAGGGAACAGGAGCTCCACAAGGAGAGTAACAGAGCCAAAAAATCTGGGCACAGGGGCCTTTTCTGAGACAGATATTCCAAACATAGACCATGTATGAAGATAACTTAGAACCTCTGCACAGAAGTAGTCCATGGCAGCTCAGTGTTCAAGACGGTTCTCTAATAATAGGAACAGGGACTGTTTCTGACATGAACTCATGGGCTTACTCTTGGATTACTTCCACCTGAGGGGGGGGGGAGCCTTACCAGTCCACAGAGGAAGATAAAGAAGCCAGTCCTGATGAGACCTGATAGACTAGGGTCAGATGGAAGGGGAGGAGGACTGGGGGAGGGGCATAGGAGAAGAAAGGAGAGGGGAGGGTG
>CM053742.1:118096308-118141197 GCA_028658305.1 Pachyuromys duprasi
AGCTCCACAAGGACTAAATATATCTGGGCACAGGGGTCTTATATGAGACTGTTTCTCCAGCCAAGGACCATGTATAGATATAACCTAGAACCTCTGCTTGGATGTAGCCCATGGTAGCTCAGTATCCGAGTGGGTACCCTAGTAAAGGGAACAGGGACTATTTCTGACATGAACTCAATGGCTGGGTCTTCAACCCTCCTTCCTGCTCCCCCTCCCCGAGGGAGGAGCAGCCTTGCTAGGCCACAGAAGAGGACATTGTAGCCATTCCTGAAGAGACCTGATAAGCTAGAGTTAGATGGAAGGGGAGGAGGTCCTCCCCTATCAGTGGACTTGGAAAGGGGCAGGGAGGAGATGAGGGAGGGATGGTGGGATTGGGAGGGAATGAAGGAGAAGGCTACGGCTGGGATACAAAGTACATAACCTATGACTAATATATATATATATATATATATATAAAACATAAAAGGAAAATTAAAAAAAGAATTCAGCATGGTTTCAACTGTTCTCATATTAGCCACACCAGCACAATCTTTTGACCCTCATGAATCCTCATAGAGACATCTGCTGGTGCTTGATCAACGCCATCACTCTGTTTAATCCTCACCAGTTATGAAAAGAGTGGCTTTGGTCTCTATGGTAATGCCTAGATTCTAATGGTCCTTTATTGGAATTATGGTATTCCTGACTTATGGGCTGGTTTGTTTGTTTTTATTTGGGGAACTTGTTTTGTATTCTTTCTGTTCTTTTTAAATTTTATTTAATTTTATTTTATGTTCATTAGTATGAAAGTGTCAGATCCCCTGGAATTGCAGTTACAAACAGATGTAAGCTGCCATGTGGGTGCTGGGAATTGAACCTGGGTCCTTTGGAAGAGCAGCCAATGCTCTTAACTGCTGAACCATCTCTCCAGCCCCTACTTATTTTCTTTTGTTTATATTTCCTTCCATTATTTTAGTTAATCCTCTTCTCTTACCTCCATTTCTAACTATTTCTCTTCTCTTTCTCTCTCTACCTTCCTTTGCTTTTTCTCTCCTTTTCTGTGCTTTTCTTTCCTAAACCTTCGCTCTATACCCTTCTCTTTATTTTCTACTCCATCTCTTCTGCTCCACTGGTAGTCTTTCCTTCCCTCTTCTCAGTGTGTCCCTTTTCTGTTTTTCTCTTTTCTATCTTGCCTTCACCATTCTACTTCCATTTCATCACTTTCAGTTGCCTACAGTTTCTTCAAGTTCACTTAATCCATCTTCTATTAATGTTCTTTCCCTTCCCTTCTTTTCCCTGCTTCTTTTCTCCATCCTTTGCCACTCCTTACTTCCCTTCCTTGTCACTCTTTCTTTGCCTTCTCTATCTTCCTTTACTTTTGTAGCCTTTCCTTCTTTCTTGTTTCCTTTTATTCTGTCTTTCCCTTCTATTCATTTGAGTTTGTCTTCTTATCTGTTCTGGATAGTTTTGTTTTGTTTTGTTTTTTTAATAAGCTAGAGTCTTTTTTTGGGAAAAGGAAATCTCAATTGAGAAAATGTCTCCACCAGATTGGCCTGTGGGACATTTTCTTGATTATTTTTGGTTAGTGATTGATGTTGCAGGGCCCAGCCCATTGTGGGTGGTACCACTCCCGGGCAGATGGTCCTGTATTGTATAAGGAAGCAGACAGAGCAAGCCATGAGGACAAAGCCAGAAAGCAGAGTTCCTCCATAGCTTCTGTATTGATTCCTGCTTTCAGGTTCCTGTCTTGAGTTTCTTCCTTGACTTCGTTGGAGAATGAACTCTGATGAGGAAGTGTAAGCTGAAATAAACCCTTTCTTCTCCAAGTTGCTTTTGGTCATGGTGTGTTATCAAAGCAATAGAAACCCTAACTAAGACATCACCTGTGTACTGGCCATTTTTATGTCAACTTGACACAAGCTAGAGTCATCTAAGAGGAGGGAACCTCAACTGAGAAAATGCTTTCATGAATGGGGAAGGGCCTAGCACATTGTGGATGGTGCCATCCCTGGGCTGGTGGTCCTGGGTTCTATAAGAAAGCAGGCTGAGCAAGCCATGGGGAGCAAGCCAGTAAGCAGCACCTATCTATGGCCTCTGTATCAGCAACTGTCTCCAGGCAGGTCCCTGCCCTGCTTGAGTTCCTGTCTTGATTTCCCTTGGTCATGAACAGTGATGTAAAAGGGTAAGTTTAATAAACCCTTTCCTCTCCAACTTGCTTTTTGGTGTTTTGTTGCAGCAATAGAAACCCTATCTAAGACATCCTCTTTCCATTCCACTCCTTTCCTTATATTCTTTTCTTTCTCTTCTTTTTCTTCCTGACCCTTTTGCTGCTTTTCTTTCCTTATCATTTCTTTCCTTTATTCTTTTTTCCCCAAGTTTTCCTTTCCTTATCTTTCCCTTCCAGTCCCTTCCCCTTCCTTCTTTCCTCCTTTTGCTTTTCATCTTCCCTGTCTTCTCCTTTCCCTTTATTCCATTCCTTTACCTTACTTTGTCTTGCCCATGTCATTTCTGCTTCTTCCCATTCCTCCGTCTTTTTCCTCTGTTCCCTCCATTGCATTTCCCTTCCTTTCTATCCCTTCTCTTCAATTTCTTTCTCCTCCCTCCCTTTTCCTTCCCTCCCTTTCTTAGTGCCATCCTTAACCAGGCTTTCTTTCACTTTATTTCCCATGGAATCACCTACAAAAAAGGAAGAAAAAAAAGAAAGAAAAGAAAAAAAAGCTTTCCCACGAGCCCTCCATTACCCTTCTCGCCTCTTCCTTTTACTTACTTTTTCTCCTTTGTCACTTTTTCTTTCCTTTAATTTTTTTTCGTTTTCTGGCATTCGTTTTAGTGAGTTATCTTCAATCACTCCCTTCTAATTGCTTCTCATTTATTTCTTTTATTTCCCTGCTCTCTCCCTTCTTTTGCATGTCATCCCTTCCCTTCTAATATTTTCCTGTGTGTCCAGTCTTTTTATGTCACCACTCCCATATTTTCAATATCCTTTGCTTCATTTCTGTCTATTAAACTTTAAATTTGTATTCTTTCCTTCCTTTTAAATTCGTTCTCTTTTCTTTCCCTCACTTAATCCCTCTTCTGTTACTTTTTACCCTTGCTTATCTTTATCTTTCCTGTCCTTCCATTCCCTTTCTGTTCTTTACTTGACTTCCTTCTCATTTCCTTTCCTTAGTTTCCTTTTCTTTGTCTCTCCTGTTTTCTCCCCTCTTCCCCTTTCCAGTGCTTTCCTTTCCTAGGCTTTCTTCTACTTTACTTTCTTCTCTTCCTCTTTTTATGTCTCTCTCTCTCTACTTTTCTAACCCATTACTTTGTATAGTTTCCCATTTCAATTACTCTCTCTTCTGTGCCCTCTTCTTCCTCTCCCATATCTTCTCTGCCCTTGACTCTCTCTTTTATTTTTCCTTCTTCCCTGCCTTTCCACTTTCCTTTTACCACTTTCTTGTCCTTATCTTTCTTTTATTCTCTTCATTTTTCCTTTCATTCCTCCATGCTGCTTTACATGTCATTCACTTCTGTTATCTTTCCTTGCCTTCTCTACGTTTCCTATCCCTTCTGATTTTCTTTCCTTCACTTGATTTTTCTTCCCACACCTTCCCAGTGGTTTCTTTTTATAGACTTCCACTCAAATTCTCTTTCCCTTTTCTTATCATTTGTTTCCTTCATTTGCTTATGATTTTCTTTCAGTTTACTTTCTATTTCTTCTTTTAATATTTCTTCCCTTCTCTTTCCTGTGAAATTCTTTACTACTCTTTCACTTGGCTTCCTTTGCTTTACTCATTTCCCTTTTCTCCTTTCCTTTGTATTATTTTTCCTTTAAATTCCCCTATTTTTCTATTTCCTCTTCTAGTCCTTTGTTAGTTCTCTTCCTATACCTGCCTTTCTATTCCCCTGCTTTCCTTTTCATTTCTTTCCTTTACTCTCCTTTGCTTTTATTTCCTTTTCTTCCATTTCTTTGCCTTTTTTATTCTTTTCATCTTTTAATTCCCTTTTGTTGCCTTTCCTTCCATTCCTTTTTTATCATCCCCCCTTCTGTTACTTTTCTGTCTTTTTTTTTTCCTTTGCTATTGCTTACATCCTGTGTTAGCGTTACACCATAACCAAAAGTAACTTGGGAAAGAGAGGGTTTATTTGGCTTTCACGTCCATAACACTTTTCATCACTGAAGGAAGTCAAGACAGAAACTCATATAGGGCAGGAACCTGGAGGCAGGAACTGATACAGAGGTCGTAGAAGAGTGTTGCTTGCTGTGTTGCTCTCCATAACTTGCTCAGCCTGCTTTCTTATAGAACCCAGGACCACCAGCCTAGGAATGGCACAACCAACAATGGGCTGAGCCCTTCCCCAGATACACTTCTTTACATTAGTTCTCTATTTTCTCCTGTTTCCTTGCTTTGATGTTATGTAGCTCCCTGCTATTTCTGCTAGCTTATGTTGGTAGAACAGTCCTGGCAATGAGACCAGTCACTGTTACTCTGCATCATCTCCATGCCCACTTCTCTCTCTAGCCCACTATGTTTCCCCTGCCTCTCAACTTTCACAGAAAAATCTGTTTTACTCTTTAACTAATTCATCTGCCTACAGCTATCCAACAATTATTTTTCAGGAACACAGAATGGTCAAGTTAAGACTCTCCCTCTACTATATGACCAGAGGACCCCATCTTCAATGGGACAGGAACTAGCCCTTGCAACAAAGACCCTCCTCAGCAGAAAACAGCTATGACACCCCTGCCCTGCATTTTTTATATCCTCTCAGAGTTAGAAATCATAGTTTCCTGTTGAAAGACTACACTTCCCAGCTTCCTTTGCAGGCTACAGAAGTTTCATTTCCTTCCATATAAGGGGTCCACATTCCATCTTCCCCTGTAGACATTTTGGCCATCCACACACATTTGTGACAAAATGTTTCCTCCTGAATAATCATGGTCCCAGCTAAGGTCAGACCAGGCCTCTCTTTCTGAGCTCTCTCTCTGAGACCCCAGTGGCTTTTTAATAATCTAAAATACTAACTTCATAAGTTTGGAACATGCTCATTTCATTTCTACTATCTGAAAGATTTTATCAAGTACTGGTATTATATTTTGCTATAAAAGTTTCATAAAATTAACCACTAAGTCAGTCATTTGGTATCTGAGCTTTCTTTTGTCGTGAGGAAAATTTTAATGCATTAATAAAATTTGGGTGTAGATTCATATTTCATGTAATATTTTTGGCCATTAGTTCTTCAAATATTTTTTGCTCCTTTTCTTTTCTCTTCTGTGTGAGAATCCATTAAGTATATGTAAGCATGCATGATGATGTCTTCTGGTCTCTGAGATTATATTTTTCTCCATCCCTTCTCTTTCTGTTCATTAACTTGGACAATCTCCAGACTGGTAGTTCCTTTTCCTGCTCACTGAAATCTGATGTCAATCTCTTCTTGTGAAATTAGTGTTATAGATTGTACTTTTCAACAACAGAATGCCTATCTTTTGTCTTGTAAAACAGAATTAACCCCTTTTAATTGTCTATTTTGTAATTCATTGCCATCATATTGTAATTTTTTAAAGAATGGTTTTCTTTAGTACTTTGAACAAACTTATAATTGCTGCTTTGGAATCTTTAATCAATTAAATACAGCACATGGCATCCACAGAGAAAGTTTCCCCCAGAGGACCATTTCATCTATGCATCATTTGTTTTGCTTCTCATAATCCTTAAATACTTGACATTAGAAATAATAGATTTTTATCAACTCTGTGTTATGATCCTTCCTTTGTGGTTATTGCTGTTGCTTTGGGGTTTCTGTGGTACATCTGCTTAAGGATTTGTAGGACCTAATTTGGTAGGACTTAGTATCCCTTTGGTATGTACAGTTATTGTGCAGTAGGAAACCAAGGAATAATAGAAATTGAGAGGTGGGTAGCAATTTTATTAGACATGGCTGACACACACAGGCTCATCAGACTGTCTAAATAACTGAGTGCTAAGCTCATTCAAATATCTCCTTTTATATCCCATTTGTACCCTGTCACATTATTTATTTAAGTATATTGTATGTATTAAGAGAATAATTTATAATTGGATTGGTTCTTCTGAACCTGTTACTAGAGTTTGTTGAACTTTCTCATAAGATGAAAATTTCCCCAAGCAGCAGAATTTACCACAAGCCATTTAGAGTATAGAGAGGTGAGGGATGGATTTGGTTACAGATGAAGCGTAGTGAGATAGCACAAGGGTGCTAACCCGCCTATTGCAGATGTTTCCTGTTACCTTCTCAGGAATTCTTCCTTAACTGATGGCCACTTCTCTTTTTAAAAAAATTCCAGGCCTGGCAGTTTTGGCATATACCTTTAATCCCAATAATCAGGAGGCAGAGGCATGTTGATCTCTGAGAGAGAGAGAGAGAGAGAGAGAGAGAGAGAGAGAGAGAGAGAGAGAGAGAGAGAGAGAGAGAGAATGAGAATCTTTGGTCTACAGAGTGAATTCTAGGAAAGCCAAAGCTACACAAAGAAATCCTGTATTGGAAAAACCAAGAAAAACAAATGCAGGTGCTTTCCTTGATGTCATCGGTGAGTCAATACAGTTCAGTATCAGTCAATAATTGGCTCAAAGTTGTGGCTATACTTCTCAAATCAGTATGTCCTCCACTAAAAGAGAATGTTTTAGCACTGGTATTCATTTTTGTTTGTACAGGCCTGTGCTGGCTAGTTTTGTGTCAACTTGAAACAGACTGGAGTCATTTGAAAGGAGGGAGCCTTAAATAAGAAAATGCCTCCATAAGATCTGGCTGTAGGCCATTTCTTAATCAGTTATTGATGAGAGAGTGCCTGGCCCATTGTGTGTGATGCCATCCCTAGACTGGTGGTCCTGGGTTCTATAAGAAAGCATATTGAGAAAGCCATGAGGAGCAAACTAGTAAGCAGTACCTCTCCATGTCCTCTGCATTGGCTCCTGCCTGCAGATTTCTGCCCTATTTGGGTTCCTGACCTGCCTTCCTTCAATGGTGGGCTACAATGTGGAAGTTTAAGCCAAATAAACCCTTTCCTCTCCAAGTTGCTTTGGTCTTGGTGTTTCATCACAGCAATAGAAACCCTAAGATGAGGCCTGAAACTTTTCACCAGATGAGTTACTAAAAGGTCCTTTTCAATATTTTTGTGATCATAGACAAAGCTTTCCACATCTCCTAAGATACAGGTGAACTTATCAGTGCTCATTGTTTTTTTCATGTCTTTCTACTGATTTGTTTTGTTTTGTTTTTTGAGACAGGGTTTCTCTGTGTAGTCCTGGCTGTACTGGAACTCACTCTAGAGAGCAGGCTGGTCTCTAACTCAGAGATTTGCCTGCCTCTGACTCCCAAGGGCTGGGTTTAAAGGTGTGTGCCACAACCACTTTGTCTCTACTGATTTTTTTTTTTGGTCTGATCTGTTTCTTACCCGACTTTGAAGGCTCAGGAAGCTATGATGTTATCCTTTTTAGAACACTTGGTACTCAAAGTCATGTCAGATCTCTCTGATTTCACGGAGTCTTCATGAGCTTCCCCGTGGCTTTCTTTTTTTTTTTTTTGAAACTCAGATGTCTCTCAAAATGCCAATGTTTTGATAGGGCTTGTGGTGATATTTAGAGAAGGTGGAATCTTTAGAAGATAGGAACTAATAGAAAGAAGACCATTGTGGGCATGTCTTTGATGAAAATATTGGCTCTCCAGCTCTATTATTGTTTTGCTACATGGCTGCCATGAGATGAGAAGCCTCCTCTACTGTGTAGTCCTGCAACATTGGTATACTGCTTGCTGTAGGCCTAAACATAGGGCAAGTAACTATGGCTAGAAACCACAAGCAAAAATACAGCTTTCCTCCTTATGCTGTTGTCATGGTGATAGGAAACTAATAGCTTTCATGACACAGAACAAAGAGAATGGAAGTAGCTTCAAATTTCACTGCCAATTCTTACTGATGGGGCCTGTTCCTTTTGGGTAACATAACTATAGCCATTTCTGTTTTAAGCCTAACAAAGGTCAATCTCAACTTGTTGCTGTTACAGAAGAAAAGAATCTCTGTACAAGGTCAGGTTGACCAAAAACTATGTTTAGCATATTCTATGGCCTTGTTGTTCCCAGAAATTCCCCAACTATAAATCATAGCTGGCCCTAACTATAAATATTACTCGGACCAATCAAACTAAAGGCCGGCTAGAACTGCTTGTGTAGATAGGAACATAAGTAAGTAAATAAATAAATAATAACTTGAGCCAGAGATGACTACCCTGTTCCACTGTGCTCCCTACCGTCTCACCCCCATGTGAGCTAATTACTGTTTTCACCTTTAAATATGCAATACAGTTTTCCCTTGGGGATGTGGTTCAGATCCCAAACTGACCACTTCCCTGAACTCAGAAAATAAAGCTTTTACTTTAAGCTTGTGTATCTGAAGTGAGTTTTCACCTGAAACCAACAGTACCATTGCTTGGTAGTTTTCCAGCAATAAATGCTTTCTAATTAGTTGTAACTTTGATGAATTCCAGGATTCTAAAATGTTTACATGGTTTTTCAGCTTTACAAAGAAAGAATTTGATGAAGTCCTAATCCCACTATTTTAGAAAGTTTATCTTTGGACAAGTGATTTTTAAAGAATTTTGCTATTTAGCCCAGGCTGGCCTTAAACTCATGTTCCTCCTACTTCAGCTTCTATTGTGAGATTATGGGCTTGTAGCATCATGTCTAACTCAGAACAAATAATTTTTGATGAAAGTAAAAATGGGAAAAATAATTTAATTTTAAATAAATGTTTTAGAAACAAAAACAGCAAACAGAAATGAACATGGATCCATACATCATACAATATTAAAATATTAGCTTAACTGACCAAGGACCATTCATGGAGATAACCTAGAACTCCTGCTCAGATGTAGCCCATGGTAGCTCAGTATCCAAGTGAGTTCTGTAGTAATGAGAACAGGGGCTGTCTCTGACATGAACTCAGTGACTGGCTCTTTGACCACCTCCCCCTGAGGGGGGAGCAGCCTTGCCATGCCACAGAGGAGGACAATGCAGCCAGTCCTGATGAGATCTGATAAGCTAGGATCAGGTGGAACGGGAGGAGGACCTCCCTTATCAGTGGACTTGGAGAAGGGCATGAGAGGAGATGAGGGAGGGAGGGTGAGACTGGGAGGGAATGAGGGAGGAGGCTACAGCTGGGATACAAAGTGGATATACTGTTATTAATATAAAAATAAATTCTAAAAAAGAAATTAATGTTTGATTCCTTCTGCAGCAAGTGAATAAAGCACACATTATGCAAAACAATATTAACTCAAAATGGTTCATAGAAGCAGAGAACCTATTTTTTTTTTAATCTAAAAGAGAAGACAGAGCCAACTGGGTATGGTGGCACAAGCCTTTAATCCCAGCACTCTGGAAGCAGAGACAGGTGGATGTCTGTGAGTTCGAGGCCAGCCTGGTCTATAAAGCAAGTCCAGGACACCCAGAGCTCTTACAAAGAGAAACCGTGTCTCTCTACCCCAAGACACAGCTTTACCACTCCTGGGCATATACCCAAAAGATGTTCCACCATGCATGCAACAAGGACATTTGCTCAACTATGTTCATAGCAGCTTTATTCGTAATAGCCAGAATCTGGAAACAATGCAGGTGTCTCTCAACTGAAAAAATGGATAAGGAAACTGTGGTACATTTACAAAATGGAATACTACTCGGCTATTAAAAACAAGTAAATCATGCAAATTGCAGGCAAATGGATGGAACTAGAAAAGATCGTCCTGGGTAAGGTAACCCAGACCCAGAAAGGCATACATGCTATTACTCACTTATAAGCCTTACAGTACAGGATAATCATGCTACAATTCACAGATTAAAAAGAAAAATGAGTAACAAGAAGAACCCAGGGGAGGGTGTTTCAATTTCATTCAGAAGGGGAAATCGAATAGACAGAGGAAGTGGTTAAAGGGAGACAAGAGGGTAAGAGAGGGAGCACAGAGAGAAATGAGTGTCGATATCAGATCCAGGGAGAGTGGGAACAAGAAGACAGAGAGCTTGCAGAAAGAAGAGAAACCTTGGCTGGGGACTTCTCTGTGCCAAGCTAGAGACTTATTACAGAGTAGGCATCTGGGAAGATATGAGGGGGACTCTAGCTGAGACTCCTAGTAGCAGGGGTCATGGAGAAAGATGCCACCATCTAACTAGACATGACTCTAAGTGGAGGGAGGGGAGCACCAATTCACCCACAGAAACTTTGACACAAAATTTACCCTGCCTACAAGATAGGCAGAGACAAAAAAATAGAGCAGAGAATGAGCGAATGCTCAACTAAGAAGTGGTCCAACCTGAGACTCACCCCAGGGGAGACAGACACCTCCTGACATGATTAACAATACTCTGCTATGCTATGAGAGGCTCCACCAAGCAATGAAATGAAACAGATGCTGAGACTCACAGCCAAACACTGGGTGGTGTGCAGGTAGACTTGTGGAAGAGTGGGAGAAAGGATAGAAGGACCTGGAGGGGACAGGAACTCCACAAGAAGACCATCAGAGCCAATTAACCTGGACCCAGGGAGCTTTCAGAGACTGAAGCACCAACCAAGGACACATGTGGACAGGATTTAGGTTCCCTACACATATGTACCTAATGGGAAGCTTGGTCGTCATGTGAGTTCCCTAGTAAAGGGACCAGGGGCTGTCTCTAACAAGGACTCTGTTTCAATCACTTCCCCCAGGTGGGGCGGCCTTGACAAGCCACTGAGGAAGAGGATTGCTCAATCCTGATGTGGCTTGATGTGCTGGGGTGAGTTAGTGGTGGTAGGGGCTCACTTTTTTGAGGGGGAGGGAAGGGAGAATAGGGGAAAGAGGGAGATAGGATGAGACCAAGAGGAGAAGAGGGAGGGGCTACGATTGGGATGTAAAATGAATAAATAAATATTTAAAAAAAAAGAAAACCTTCTGACCTACAACAGAGTTCTTCCTGTAGGATATACTATTTCAATAGTGGCACAAACATTATGGGAGTAATCATTTTTTTTATTAGATTTATGTGGAACCCTGCTTTTAAGGTTGAAGTCTGGCATTTCTGAATAGCCAACTGAGCACCATTCTTTCTCAAGGGATGCCCTCTCAGAACCCTAAACACCTCTAAGGAGTGTCCCATAGCTCTGAGAAAGATCACAGGCACCATTCCTTTCCTGATACGCAAGTACCTGGGAATTCCTGGAGATACACACCCTATGCTAATAAGATGTCTTGGTCTCTTGACTTTCCACCAATGAGGTTGATTTTACCTGGTGCTCTTCCCCCACCCAGAGGATAATTAAGTACTGTATTTCCCCTCTTATGATAGGACTGTTTTGGTACATGTAGATTAAGTATCCCTGGCACTTCTTACCCCAGCAAATCAACACATTCACTCTCAAAACACCTCCCACTGCCCATGGTTTATAAGTCCCTGATTTCACATAAAATTAATGTGTGTTTTTCTGTGTTGTACCATCAGCTTTCCACTATGGCTGACTGATATTTGTTATTTATTCTGGGAGAGGGAGGGCTCTCCTCTTCCCTAGTGATTTGCCACTGAACTACTGTGGCTTGGCTGCTAGCTAGGCTGGATGGAGCCTGCCTGACTGCTGAGTGGTTGGCCACATGCTGCTGGCCTCAGTGAACTTCCACTATATACCAGCATGAGGAACTGCTTCGGCAGCTGTTGATCTTCTCACCAGACTGCCTTCCAGCCAGATGGACCTGGGCCTCACAAGGCCTGTTTTGGCTGCAAGCTGACCCATGGGCTTTAGCCTGCATCCCTGCCATTAACACAGTGGCTTATCCAAAGGCCTGCAACACTTCGGTATCATCACAGGCTTCTGGAACTCCTGAATTTCCACTGCCTCTGATACACAATCTCATTCCCATGGAAAACTTTCCACACCCTGGCCTAGTGCATATTCTGAAAGAGCATATTCTGTTCCTACACAGGACATAGGATATATATATATATATATATATGTATGTATGTATGTATGTATGTATACACACATGTATATATGTATGCATTGTGTTTTATATATTATGCTATATTATATAATCTGTATATATCAGACTATATATGTGTGTTGTGCTAAATACATATATACCACATATTATATTATACATATAATATGCAACTCAAATTCAGATATATCTATATATGTATATATACATATATATACTATATATGAACAGATATAAAATTCAAATTTCTGCTTAAAGTCTTTTTACATGTTTTAAGATAATTTTTAGCTTCACCCTAAAGCTCTCTAGCCATTCCTGAAAGAAACAGAACCCCGATCCCTGAGTCACTCAGTTCTTCATCCAGAAGCCAACAGCTGCGTCCTGGCCTACTACCAAGCAGAGAACAACAGATTTAAGACCCATTTTACAAGGAAGAGTCATACTTGACACCTCTAAGTGGCCATGAACCTGAGAATGGATAGATCATGGGCCTATGGGAAAATCTATTATTTTGCTAACGGAACATAGTAACAACATTACTCTGCTGGCATATTTCTATACTAATGATTCTGATCATCATTCAACCCTCTTCAAAGAAGCTTCTTCTTATAGCAGGTGGTAGTTAAGGAAGAGATCCACACTGGAAAATGTACAGAGAGTGGGAGACTTCGGGGCATTCAACACTAAATGAGGTGTGTGTCTTTGTCAAACTGCCCACCAAGATTCAGGGATCTCTCTGCCTCCTTTTCCATGAGGTTCCCTGAGCTCTGAGGGGAGAGATTTGATGGAAACATCCCCTTTGGAAATGAGTGTTCCAAGGTCTCATTCTTTGAATAATGTGGGTCTCAATATTTGTTGCCATTGGCTGAAGGGGGAAAGCTTCTTTGATGATGGCTGAACAAGGTACTTATCTATGAATACAGCAGAATATCATTAGGAGTCATTTATCAGTATGTTTTTGTTTTTCTTCTTTGTTTAGACTTGTATTATTTGGTTTTACCCTAGGTGATTACTCCCATAATGTCTGTGCCACTATTGAAATAGTATATCCTATAGGCAGGACTCTGTTGTAGGTCACAGGGTCTTCTGTCTTCTCTCTCTCTCTCTCTCTCTCTCTCTCTCTCTCTCTCTCTCTCTCTGTGTGTGTGTGTGTGTGTGTGTGTGTGTCTGTCTGTCTGTCTGTCTTTCCACCTGCCTCCTCCTCTGGAGTTCTTGAACTCAATTTCTTTCTTACTCACTGCATCAGACCACTGGCATGCCCCACCAATGTCAGATGTGGCAGTGGACACCAGCTCTTAAGATCACCACCAGGGACTTGAAGGAGAAAGAAGTTGTTTAGGAGGCAGAGTATGGAAGAGACTCACCTGCCAATGAAAATGCTGATGAGGAGAATGGGTAGCAGGAGACTGACAATGAGGTAGAAGAAGAAAATGGGGAGGAAGGGGAGGAGGATGAAGAAAGTGATGGTGAGGAAGAGGATGGACGATGAAGATGAAAAACTGAGGCTTTTAAGAGCAAGTGAGTAGCTGAAGATGATGAGGATGATGATGCTGATACCAAAAAGCAGAAGAGGAAGACTAAACAGCAAAAAGGGAAAGCTAAACTTAAAGCCACTGTGATCTATTCATTCTCCACTTCCCATCTCAGAATTTAACTGTGGTCACCTTCGAGTTAGAGAAGCAGGCCCAGGCCACAGAGAGTGGGCAGTACCACCCATAGATGGCACGTGCTCTCCATCACCCCACCAAAACCACATTGTGAATTTGCAACAGTGGAGGAAAAAGAGATCCAAAACTTCCCAAGCCGTGTTTTTTTTTTCTTTAAAAAATTTAAAAGGAAAATTGTTTGTATTTTTAATTTACATTTTATAGTTAGGGGTTAGACATTTTTAATGATAACCAGCCTTCAGAGCATTCTCTGTCCTCTCATAGGAGAACAAAACCCTTGTAAAAAAAATGAAAATGAAAAGAACAACAAAAAAAACCAATCTTCCTCTGAGCATTTCAGAAACATTTTTTGTGTATTTACTTGGCTCTACTATATAAGTAATTGGTTTGTATGAGATGACTAAAAAGGCCAAAGATAAAAGGTTTTCTTTGTCCATGATGTTACTGTTTATTATTTTTTGATGTATGTGTGAAACAATGTCCAACAGTAAACCAGAATTTTACTTTGCTTAGTTGTTCTAAAAAAATATTGTGTGAGTAACTAGTAATTTTTTAATTTTTGAAAAATAAAGAAAAAATAGAAAGATTAGTATACCCCTTTAGTCTCAGGATTTAGGAGACAGAGACAGGCATATCTCTGTGTGAGTTCAAGGCCAATGTGGTCTACATAAAGAGTTCCAGGATGGCCTGGGCTACATAGAAGGACCCTTTCTCAAAAAACAAAACAAGAAAAAGAAGTGAAAAGAAGCAGTTCTGATTTTCTCAGGATACCATAAAGAGAATAAAGATATAATATAGAAACTGAGAGAAAATCTTTGCAAGCATAATAGCTTGGATAATGGACTTATTTGAGACTATATAAAGATCCAGGTGTGGTGGCACATACCTTTAAAAACAGTACTGGGTAGGGGTCAGAGGTATTGGGATCTCTGAGTTTGAGGCCAGCCTGGACTACATAGTGAGCTCTAGGACAGGCCTGTACTATACCACGAAACCCTGCCTTAAAAAAAAAACCCAAAAAAAGTATATAAAGAAAACTTAAATGTTCAGCAATGAGGAAAGAAAAAAAAAACAAAATAATAACAGACAAGATTTTAACAAATGTTCATTAAAGAGACCAACAGGATCAATCATCACAACAATGTAAATCAACATTTTAGTATCACTTTATGTACTGCAATGGCTATAATTAGAAACTGATATTAACTAGAGCTGTAGTTAAGTGCTGGAACACTTATATAGCATGCATGAGGCTCTGGGTTTCATCCCTAGTTTTGCAACAACGACAACAGCAACAAAAAACTAATAAAATCAAGCACTGGGGTGGTTGTATTTGTTTGCATTCTTTTGCCATGATAAAATACCCTGACCAAAAGCAACCTGGGAGTGGAAGGAAAGGATTTATTTGACTTACAGAGCATAGTCTATCATCAGAGGAAGCCAAGGCAAGAACTCAAAACAGAAGCCTGGGAATAGGATC
Organism: Pachyuromys duprasi; assembly: GCA_028658305.1. NCBI lineage: Eukaryota > Metazoa > Chordata > Mammalia > Rodentia > Muridae > Pachyuromys > Pachyuromys duprasi. The sequence goes on from CM053742.1 coordinate 118,111,404, forward strand.
TGAAGTAAAGGCGATAGAGGAACAATTGCATAACTGGCTGGATTCCAATGGCTTATTAGGTCTGCTTTCTTATACCATTCAGGACCACCTTCCAGGTGTGATATCACTGACAGTAGGCTGTGCCTTCCCATATCAGTTATCAATCGACAAAATACCCCACTTGCTTGCTTACATGACAATCTGGGACGGGGGGCATTTACTCAATTGTGTTAAGTTGATTTTTTTTTTAAAGAAGAACTAGCTAGCACAGATGTGGAAAGTGAAAGTCTCCTATGCTTATTTATGGTGGGAATGTAAAAAAAAAATCTTGTAAGTGACATGCCTGGGACTTCAGACTCAGATATAACTGCTGCGCCAATCCTAGGTGATGCTATAATTGTTTGAAGAATAAGAAAATTAAAACCAGCATTACAGAGAAATATCACTATACACACACCATTAATAGATATAATAAGAAAGATCATGGCTGGCTAGGGCTGCAGATCAGTTGGTAGTATGCTTACCTAGCATACACTGGCTACATTCTGTTTATAGGTCTAAGCACATTCAGTTTGCAAGAATATGTTTTGTTATATGCTTATAATATATGCGTATTCTGTGTGCACTATACTTACATCAAAATATTTCAGTGCTGGAGGTGTAATTTAGTGATAAGGTACTTATATGGCAAGTACAAAATTCTGGGTTCTGTTCTCAGTATCACACGTATGCTCAGACATTAGAGCACAGTAAAACAAAATTGTTTAGTAGAATGCCTTTTCTCTTATGAATATTGTAAAAAATGTCTAAGAGAAAGTGTCTATGTATCAGATCTTTAAAAAGCAATTCTAAAGAACTATCCCAGTTATTTAACTTAACAAGCTAGATTTTAGAGTAACTACAGTGAACCATGACTATCTCATAGCAATATACACAAATATATCTTTAATTTATGTCAAAGGTGAATGTATTTTAACACAACTGAAAGAAAATCAAAATTTTAGGTTTTGAAATCCAGTTTCTCAATGGTGCTTTTCTTAAGCAGAAATTCCAAACTAACACATATATCAGTGGATATGACCAAAAATTCAGAGTACCATGGCTCAGTTATTGTCTTGGGCTCAGTTACTAAGGGGACAAGAAGCCTGTGGTTTGTAGTTCACACAAATAATAACTATGTAGCACATGTTAGAAGGTATTCTGGGTATGAATCACCTGCTGTCTCAGTGGAACATTACTTGTTGCTTTTGACTACATACCCATAACACAGGCTACAATTAGGTCTATATTTTACCCATAAAGTCATTACAGAGATACTTATCTAGCCTTGGCTGCCCTGAAATCACTGTAACTGAGAATAACCTTGAACCCTAGGTCTTTTGGATCCCCACCTGCCAAGAATGAGATCATAGATGTGTGTCACCCTCCCAGCACATAAGGTGAAGTTGTAAGTTTAAAAATTTGTTTCAGAGCCAGGTACAGTTGTATAAGCCTTTAATCTCAACATTTGAGAGACAGAGGCAGAGGCAGGCTTTGTGAATTTGAGGCCAGCCTGGTCTATATAACAAGTTCCAGAACAGCTAGACATAGAGAAACCCTGTCTCAAAATTGTTTCACTTTTAAGAAATTGACTTTTCCAAAAGAAGAAAACATGTCTTCATAACATTCTTTTGTACCAAGTGCCAATGATCAGAAAAACTGGTTCTGCTCACAAATGTATCTATATTCCCAAAGGGACTTTTGGCCTTGACTTCAGTGTTGTGTAAGTCTTAGGACAATGGAAACATTCTTTCCATGCCAGAAATATGAAAACTTTGTCTGATATTGAGTGTGTTTATATCTCCAGGGCACAAAGAACTAATGAGTGCTGAATGTATAAATTTTTTTTGTCCAAAAGATAAAATGTGGAAGATGACAAATCATCTTGAGTCTTTATTTCTATTGTTCTTGGGAGCTTAAGAGACTCTGTATTATTTAACTAGATATAACTAATGCTCCAATGTTCTGTCTAAAGAGTCTCCCAAGGGCTGTGCTGTAATACTACAATAGAGTGCCTGACTAGCACACATGAAGCCCTGGCTTTCACCTCTAGCACTATAAAAATTAAAGGGTGTCCATATGCATGTAACTTCATCTCAACTGTGGTGAGGTTGAAACTTGAATTTCCAATTGGCTGAAGAGTACTTGGTTTTCTTCTCTTCTGTTCCCTCAAGCCATAGCTTTAAACATACCCCCCTGGCAAGGTGTGGTGGAGCAAGGCTTTAATCCCAGCACTTGGGAGGTAGAGGCAGGTGGATCTCTGAGAGTTCAAAGCCAGCCGTTCCAGGACAGCCAAGGCCACATAGACAAACCCTGCCTCGAGAAACAAACAAACAAACAAACAAACAAATAAATAAATAAATATGCCTCCTCTGTACAGTGATGGTAGCACCAACCACCATGGCATAGTTGATGCAGATTTTATTGTGATTTCCAGGTATACAAGTACGACCAGAAGCAGCTTATAGAAGGAAGAGTGAGGGAGGTTGCTATAGATGGGATACAAAGTGAATAAACTGTAATACATTAATTAATTGACTAATTAATTATAAAAGAAGGAAGAGTTTATTTGAGTTTATGGTTCTAAAGGGATCGTCCAAAATAGTGAGAAAGGCATAATAGCAGGTAGCCAGAACAAGAAGGTGAGAGATGACATTTTCAATTGCAAACAGAAAGCAGAGAGTGAACTGGATGCTGGTAAAACTTTAAATTCTCAAAGCCTGACCCTAATGGCGTACATCCTTCAGTAAGGCCACACTATATAAAGGTTTCATAACATTCCCTCCAACAGCACTATCAATTAGGGGCCAATTATTCAAATACCTGAGCCTTAGTGTGGGGGAGGATGGAGACAGGGACAGGGACATTTCTCATTCTCATTTCAATCACCACTTTCCACTTCCCATCGCTACAGTCTCATGGCCACATCACAATACAAAATGCACTTATTCCAATTGTAAAAGTCTCTCTAGTCGTTCACAGTGCCAACATTATTTAAAAGTCTAAAGTTTCTTCTAAGACTCAAGGCAATCTCTTAACTGTAACTCCCTGTAAAATAAAAAGCACATACATACTTCCAACATAAAATGGTGGCATATACAGTCCTGTTCCAAAAAGGAGGCATAGGGGCATAGTGAGGAGATAATGACCAAAGCAAAACTAAAACACTACAGGGAAAACATCAAATCCTGCAGCTCCATGTCTAAAGTCTGGAACTTTAGGTTCAAAGGGTTAGATGGCTTATCTCCCTCCAGATATGCTGCCTATAATTTGCATTTCCTTCCTGGGCTGGTTCCACCTCTTGTACACAGCTGTTCTTGGCAGATGTCTCATGGCTCTGGTATCCTCAATATTTTGATCTCTCCACTGCAACTCAGGCTTCAATTTCACAGCTTCATGCAATTGTCTTGAAAGGCCTCCTGCCCGCTTAAGGCCTTCAACACAGGGACTTCCTTGCCATCTGTTGCTTGGCCCCAGTGGCTCTCCGAAACCATAGAGGAAGAAAGCATGACTCACTCACTCTTGCATCTTTTAAGTCTCAAAAGCCACAAAGTACAAAGTACCACATAGACAGCACTGTCAGATTGGAATGAACTCTCACCCCCTTTGACAACATTAGAAGCAGCTTTTGTATGTTAATGTCACTTTCTTTTTTAAGGTTTTTTTTTTTTTTGTCCTTTTTTTTTCCAGAGCTGAGGACCGAACCCAGGGCCTTGCGTTTGCTAGGCAAGCAACTCTACCACTGAGCTAAATCCCAACCCCTCTTTTTAAAATTTTGTTTATTGTTTTATTAATTACAGTTTATTCACTTTGTATCCCAGGTGTAGCCCCCTCCTTCGCCCTTCCCAACTCCACCCTCCCTCCCTCTTCTCCTCCCATGCCCCTCCTCCAATCCACTCACTGATAGGGGAGGCCCTTCTCCCCTTCCATCTGATTCTAGTGTATCAGTTCTCATCAGGATTGGCTACATTGATGAAGTAAGTACTTTCTATGAGAGTATGCTTTCTATCCTTCCATTGAAGAGCAGGAGGTCTCTCCTTATTGATGCTAATCTCTTTAACAGCTCAGCCTCTCTTTCGATACAAACCTTGGTTGTAACATTAAGCTTCCTACTGCTCCTTTTCTCTACAAACTGTACATTTTGTACTTTTTCCTACCCCACTTGCTCTTTTTTTTTTATAGACCTGCATAGAAGTTACTAGTAACAGCTTAGCGCCGTGAGCGCATGCTTTAATCCCAGCACTTGCGGAGGCAGAGCCAGGAGGATCTCTGAGTTTCAAGTCAGCCTGGTCTACAAAGAAAGTCCAGGGCAGCCAAGGCTACATAGAGAAAACTTGTCTTGAAAAAACTTTAAAAAAAAGAGTTATTAGTAATAATCAAGTTATAGGTTCAATGTTATGCTGTCTTGAAATTTTCTCTGTTAAAATATTTAGCCCATTACTTTTTAATTTAGCATCAGGCAAACACTAAATTCCCAGAATATGCGCAGAAACTCAGGATTAGATAATTTACCAACATATCACATGAATGGCTTCTAGCCTGATTGCTGTTAAAGTCCTATCTTCCTTCTGAAATCTCTTGAGATGGGCCTCTTCAGTTTACATTAGTCTTAGCATTACTGTCTTCCAAGTTCTTACTAAATTGCTGTTACATTCTTCATATAGCATTCAATGATTTTTCTATTTCAAACTTCCAAAAATCTTCCACATCCTACCAAAACCCAAAAGGTTCTTCACAGCAACCACCCACTCTCTGGAACCAACTTCTATATTAGTTTCTTTTCTGTGGCAATAACAAAATACCATGACCAGAAGCAACTTATAGAAGGAAGTGTTTATTTAGGTCTATGGTTCCAGAGAGTCCATTATGGTGAGGAAGGCAGCATGTAGCCAGAGCAGGAAGCTAAGAGATGACATCTCAGAACAGGAAGACAGGAACAAACTGGAAGTCAGGCAAACTATAAACTCTGGAAGCCTTCCACCAGTACCATGCTTCCTCTAGCAAAGTCAAGTCTCTTTAAGTACCACACTGAGTGAAGTGTATTTCAGACACTAGGTTTATTCTGTCTGTTCTCCTCACTATGCATTTTCTGGTGACTTTGGAAACTCTGTACATTCATAAGGTTTCTTTCCTGTATGGATAATCTGATGCATGTTTAGTGTTGTTTTCTGGATGAAAGTTTTTCAATATTTTGCTACATTCATGGTGCCTCTCTCCAGTATGGGATTTCTGATGTATGTTGAGACATGACTTCCAGGTGAAGGTTTTTCCACAGTCACTGGATTTATAAGGTTTCTCCTTGTTGTGAATTTTCTGGTTTGTGATGAGATTTGACCTGTCAGTAAAGGTCTTTCTACATTCAGCACATGTACTAGGTTTTTCTCCTATATGGATATTCAGATGTACACAGAGTTGTGACTTTTTAGAAAAGATTTATTTATTATTTATACAGCATTTCTGCCTGTACACCAGAACAGGGCACCAGATCTCACTATAGATGGTTATGAGCCACCAATGTGGTTGCTGGGAACTGAACTCAGGACCTCTAGAAGAACAGTGAGTGTGCTTTCAACATCCGAGCCATCTCTCCAGCCCCGAGTTGTGACTTTTCAGTGAAGCATTTTACAAAGGATTTAGTGTAAATCCTTTGATGAACATGGATCTGTGACTCCTTAGTGAATGATTTCCCACAGTAACAGCATTTATCAGCCATCTCTCCAGTATGAATTCTCCAGTGTATACTGAAGTATTATTTCTACAAAGGCCATCCTGCATTCAAGATTTTTTGCCTGTATAAATCCCCTGGTGTAACTTGAATGTTGTTTGTTTGTGGAAGCTTTCCCACATCCATTGTACTCATGTTTCTCTCCAGTCTGAGTTTTCTGATGTATGCTTCTGAATTCTTTCCCACATTCACTACATTTATAAGGTATGAAATCTCAGATGTCTAAAGAGATTCAAATTTTTGAAAGGCTTTTTCACATTCACACATGCCTGGTGTGAATTTTATGAATGATAATGAGGTTCAATTTGAGGGTAAAATTTCAATACTGGGTACACAAATAGAGTTTCTGTCCTTTATGAACACTCTCATGTGTGTCAATTTGTGACTTCTGAGTGAAAACTTTCTCAGGTTCATGGTACTCATTGTATATTTCTCCAGCATGAAGTTCCTGATATTCAAAAGGACGTAACTTTTGGGTGACACCCTTTACACATTCAGTATATATATGACAGATGAGAAACATACCTCAAGATAGACATTACCTCAAAGTAAAGAGTTGGAAAAAGATTTTCCAAGCATATAGAGCCACAAGAAGCAAGCCATTCTAACATCTAACAAAATAGATGTCAACTAAAATTAATCAAGAAAGATGGGGAAAGACCCTTCATACTCACCAAAGGAAAAAATCCATAAAGATGAAGTCTCAATTTTGAACACCTATGTCCCAAACATAGGGGCACCCACATTTGTAAAACAAACATTACTAAAGCTTAAATCACACATCCAACCCCTCACATTAATGGTGGGAGACTTTAATACCCCACTCTCACCAATGGATAAGTCATTCAGACAAAAACTAAACAGAGAAATAATGCAGATAACAGACATTATGAATCAAATGGACCTAAGAGATTTCTACAGAACATTTTGTCTAAACACAAAAGAATATACCTTCTTCTGAACACCTCACAGACCCCTAGCAATGGAGGATACAGAGCCTGAACCAGCCATCTCCTGTAACCAGGCAAGATATCCACTGAAAGGATTGGAATACCAACCTTGCCACAAAACCTTTGACTTACAATTTGTCCTGCCTGCAAGCTGTGCAGGAGTAAAGATGGAGCAGAAATTGTGGGAGTGACTAACCAATGGCTTGTCCATCTTGAGACCTATGCCAGGAGAGGGAGCCTATCCCTGACACTACCTAGAGGGACAGGAACCATAGGCTGGATAGAACCGAACAAGACTGGCAATAAAACAGTCAATGAAATAATGCCTAGTAATATTCTGCTATACGGATAGAGAGGAGCCTAGAATAATCACCATAAGTGAGGCTTCATCTAGCAACTGGTGGAAACAGATGCAGAGATCTACAGCCAAACATTAGGGAACCCTGCAGAAGAGGGGGAAGAAGGATTGTAGGAACCAGAAGAATCAAGGATACCAAAGAAAACCCACAGAGTCAATTAACCTCACAGAGACTGAAGTAACAATCAGGGAGCTTGTATGTGTTTGACCTAGGCCCCCTGCATGTATGTTTTGGTTGTATACCTTAGTCTTTTTGTGAGACTCCTAATAGTTGGAGCAGGGGCTGTCTCTGACTCTTCTGACTCTTTTTACTACTTTTGGGACCCTTTGTCTCTTCCAACCTTAATACAAAATATGGTGTCTAGTCTTAAAACAACCTGATATGCCGTGTTTGGTTGATATCCATGGAAACCTGCCATTTTCTGAAAATAAATAGAGAAGTAGTGAATGGGGGAAAAGAGGATAAGAGTTAGGAGGGTGGAGGGACTGGAAGAAGAGGAGGGAAGGGAAACTGCATAATAATAAAAAAAATAATTATCAGAGGATAGGATTCCATATAGTCAAACATGATGAACACAGAGAAATAGAAAAGGCAATATGATAGTAATAACACAAACAATATTTTGCACTTATACAATTATATAACAATAATTGCACTTATGATACACTAGACACTGTGCTAAGTGGTCTGTATGAAGTGGAGGTCAATACCAGTTGCAGTTTATAGATATAACTGGCAGAATAGTTATATAATATGCTAAAGAACAAGTTGCTAATAAGGGGAGAGGGAAAGCCAGATGAGGCAGAAACTGTAAACCTTGTACCAAGATCTCTTCTCTTCTTTCATATGGACAGAATGTAGTTGGGTCTACACTTTTTTCAACAATGGAGTATTAACAGAAGTGGCACATGGTATTCCAGGTATACCTTCAGATAGTGGGCAAATCTCTACTCTTTCTTTCTCTTGATTCCCACTGGACAGTGACCCAGCACTAATGGTGCCACCTACAACAATGTTGAAGGAAATGGCAGAACAATGACTTGAAACATGGTTCCCTAATGACCTATTAGAACAAGAGTTAACTTGATGAACTAGACCTATTCATCTCATAATTCCTATGTGAGAGGCTCTATGTTTATATTTACTTTGTTGTTATTTCCCATGTACATATTTAAATGTTTTATCCTCAATATTCAGTATAATAATAAGTAGGTAACATTGGGTATAAATTTATAAAGCAGATATTGTACCGCTCATACTGATGATTTGGCACAGTTGACTGTTGCAACAGAAAGAACTATACACAAAGGCTGAGTGCTAACATTTCAGGCAGTTGTCTTTCTGTTTCAAATATATCTCCTCCATTAATTCTTCTGGAATATATTCTTTTTTGTTGTTGTTTTTCGAGACAGAGTTTCTCTATGTAGCCTTGGCTGTCTGTAGACCACGCTGGCCACAAACTCAGAGATCTACCTGCCTCTGCCTCCTGAGGGCTGGGATTAAAGATGTGCACCACCACTGCCTGCTGAATATATTCTTTAAAACCTTTATGAATGAGAATAAAATACCTACCCATATTTTTCTTAATTAAAAACATTTATATTCACCATATATATTTATATAATAACTTCAAAAAATATACCAATTTTCATTATATTGCCTCTCAACTCAAAATTCACCCTTCCTTGTTTGACATAAAAAGATGGATCTGGAGCTCTTTAAATGTTTTTCATCTTTGCCAGCAGGCACAGTATTAAAGCATTGTGGGAGACACTACAGAGTCATTCCTAGCTCTTGGCTGACTCACTCAGCAGGATCTTCTAATCAGGCCACTTTGTGTAGCATTCAGATCCTGCAGTCTTCTACTGCCTGGCTTCTGATGCACATACAGTATCTCTGGCATTGTGATTCATGATGCCAGTGGCTCCTCTGTGAGCTCAGCTTCTATAAACATGGATGACCTCTCAGTACCCAGCTCCTGCAGCTCACAGGACTTCCTAAGCACCTAGCTGGTATGGTGCTCTTGGAGTATAGGTATGTGCTAGGGCTGAGCCACACCACAACTAGAAACAGGTTTTTCCAGTAAATAACACAACCTTAGGGTTCATAGTGTGATCAAATATCCTGCTACAGAGGGTCTTCATTGGGTATCCTATCACATCATGCTGTGGTTTAAGGGTTTCCTCCAAGGATTTGTACATCGAAAGCTTGGTCCTCTGTATGATGATATTGAAGTTACAGACTTTTAATTTTTGAGACAAGCTTTTGTTCATCTCACATTTATGATTCCTCCTCCCGTAGACTCCTGAGTACTGAGATTATAGGTAGGCACCAGGTTCCCAAGTGGTAGGCCTTAAAGAGTTGGATCCTACTGGGACATTACTTGGGGGACTGATCCTGAATGGCATTAATGGAACTCTAGTTGGTCCTCACAAAAAATTATTATAAAAGAACAAGAATATCCACTTTTTAGTGTCTCTCAGTTTACCACTTCCTATTTACTATGTAATATCTGCCTCACAAATGTTTTTCTACTATGAGACCATCTTCCATGTGGCAAACTAGCCAAAGAAACCCTCACTAAAGGTTGAATCCAGGGGTCAGTCTGATCTTGGACTTTCAGTCCCTAAAAAATTCAGATAAATATGCCTCTGTTCTTTGTAAGTTCTTTTTAAGTCTATTAACAGATAATTGACCAACACATGGCCTAAAGAAACTGTTTATGCCTTGTGTCTTCTATTTCTTTATTGTTTAGGGTTCTTTATTAGCTAATATTTTGGTATATCTCATTTTACCATATCTAAAAATCTTCATGTTAAACTTTCCTTATTCAAATTAATATGTGATTTTTCTTTCCTGATCAGACAATTTGTCATACAGTAAGGAACAGGTTCCAGATGGGCATCGTCTTAATTTAATTTTTTGTTTTCCTTTTCAAAACAGGCATTTTCTGTGTAGCCCTGGCTGTCCTGGACTCACTTTGTAGATCAGGCTAGCCTCGAACTCACAGAGATCCACCCGCCTCTACTTCCCTGCATGCTGGGATCACAGGTGTACACTACCACACCTAGCTTAATTTTTTAATATATTATTTGTTCAGTAATTTTGAAAACCAGATGAATACATGAAATTACTTAAATGTGGCATAGACATGCGGGCACGAATACACTTAGGCAGAACTGTGGGTCTCTGGTGGAAAAGCACCTTGAGTCCCAATGGATCTCAAGTACCCAGCAGCAATGGTAATACATGCTCAGCTGCCCACTCCCTACCTTTCCATTCCCTGATCTGTCTTACCCTCGGCCTAGAATACTGAAAAACAGACTTAGAAAACACAATCACCCATCACATCAAAAAGAACATTAATTATAGCAGTCTAATAAACAAGGTATTAGGGTGGAGGAAAAATCCATGCTGAGGACTGGCAAACTCCTACAAAGAGTTGATTCATGCACAGAAACTTACTCCAACAGGGGAAAAAAAAACCACTCTCATCTAATTTTGAAGTATACAAAACCATCAACCTATCTACCTGAAAAATCAGGTACAAGAGATAGCTTAGGGGCTGAAGAGATGGCTTAGCAATTAAGAGCAGTTGCTGCGCTTGCAGAAGATCAGAATTTGGATCCCAGCACCTACATGACATAACCTCCTGTTACTTTAATCCCAGAGGATCTGATGCCCTCTTCTGACCTCTGCAGGCACGGGGCACACATATGGTATACATATGTTACAGTACAAGAATAACCAGCCACACAAACCATTCAGAATCCAGTCTCAGTCAGGTATGGATGCTTTATTGAATGCAACACCTCAAAACCCTAAGACTGGCCATGACCAGGAACACAGAAAGGAACTCAGGAGCCTAACTGTGATATCGACCCATTTTTCACAGTCAATTTATAAAGGCAAAAAACACAATTAGCTCATACAGGGGGCAGATAGTGAAACAGGGTGGTTAGCTCTGACTCAAGTTATTTTGCTCACAAGCAGTTCTAGCTAACCTTGAAAGTGTGCCTGACAGTTGGGGCTATCTGTGCTCATAGTTCGGGAATTTCTGGGAACAACAGGCCACAGAGTATGCTGAACATAAACATAGTTTTTGGTTAACCTGACCTTGTACAGAGATTCTTTCATGTCAGCAACAAGCTGAGATGATGTGGCTGGTGGGCCTGAAACAAAAATGGCTATACTTATGCCAGAAGGACCAGGCCTCAACTCATACACACACACACACACACGCAGACAAAACTTTCACACATATTTAGTAATTTCTTTTTAAAAAAAGAATACCACTTAGGAGGTAAGGAAATCTGTATTTACCCCAACAAAGAAGAAATATTAACTAATGCTATTATTTTTAAATTCTATATTATTTCATACTTTTTGATTGATCTAAATTGTTTAATTATATTTATTTTCATGTATGTGTGTGTATGCACATACATGCAAATCAAGTATCGGAGGGCTCATGTGCCATGGCATACGTGTGGAGGGAGGCCAGAGAACAATTTGTGAGAGCTGGTTATCTCCTCACTTTCCACCAAACTTAAGGAGAACTTACACTTAGAGGAAAAATAAATACAGCACAACCACAACAACACAAGAAAGAAAAAAATTTCCTGAGATAAACAAATGAACAATCCATAACTATGAAAGAAATGAGCATGTTCAGTATGCCAGCATGCCAGCAAAACTATAATACAGTGGACAAAATAATGAACAATAATAAAAACAATCAGAAAAGCACCCAACAAAATTCCAGAATTAATAAACACCCCTCGGTAATGATCATAAATATAAATAGGCCTCAACTCAGAAATAAAAATATACAGACTAGCTGACTAGATTTAAAATTAATAAAAGAAGATTAAATTTAAAATTAAGATTTCAATGAAATCCAGATGATCATTGGGGAAGGTTTTGAAAATTCATATGCCAAAGAAACCTGAAAAATATAGAAGAAATTAGAAAATTCTTAAACATACATAATCTTCCAAAATTAAATGAAGAGGCTATATACAATTTAACAGATTAATAACAAGCAATGATATTGAAGCGATAATGGAGCCTCACAACTACCTGTGATTCCAGCTCCAGGGGATTTGATGCCCTCTGTTGGCCTCTGCAGGTACTTCACTCATATATGCACAACCTCCCAGTGACAAGACATAGACACATAATTTCAAAAAACAACAAATTTTTAAAAATAGAAGTAGGTCAATACATCTAATAAAAATTTTCAAAATCCTTAACCATCAAAGAAATTAAAATTAAGACTTCTTTGAATCAGCCACGGTATAGTACTCACAAAGCAGAAACAGGAGGATTTCTGAGAGTTCCAGGACAGCCAGGGATATATAGTAATACCTTGTTCTTCCTTCTCCCCCAAAAAACTGTTTTAAATTGTCTTGAGATTTCATCTTGAAGAGTTTAAGTTAGCCTGGGTGACTCCATTTTGAAATAAGGAGCCATCTTGACTGGGAGCTGAACTCAGGTGTCAGGAAATATCACAGAATGTGCACCTGGCAGAAAACAAAGTTAGCTCTCCAAGCAATGGCCTCTAGGAAATATCACAGAATAAATGTTTAGTAAAAAATAGAGATAATCTCCCTGGCAATTGTAAACGGTCATCTCTCCCCTATGGCTTTAACCCAATTCTGTAACGTCAAGGCATGAATCCCCCAGCTTTCTCTCATGGGAACATGTACCTCCCTGCTTGCTGTTATGGAAACCCCCTGTTTACAGTCTTTCCCTTTAAAAATCCTGCTCACTCAGGGCTTGGGGTCCCGCCTCTCTACTGCTGTGTCAGCGAGACTTGGGTCCCCAGTTCGATCACTCTCGTAATAAAGTTCTCTTGCTCTTGCATTGAGTTGTCTCCTGGTGGTCTCTGAGGGTCCCCTGATCCTGGCATTACAATCTCACCCCAATCAGGTTGGCTATCAAAAAGAAAACAAATGACAACAAATGCAGCTAAGATTGTAGGGAAAGAGGAATCCTTGTTCACTACTGGTAAAAATGTAAACTTGTGAGGCCACTATGAAAATTAGTATGGAGTTTCTCAAGAAACTAAAAGAGAGATTCCAGCTATGCCATTATTGAGTATATACCTAAAGAAACTTAAGTTAGCATACTGCAGATATGCTTTCCCATTCATGGTTATTGCACTAGACACAATAGCCAAGAGTCAGAATCAGCCATGAGCTAAACCCCCAACCTTGAGAAAATGAAATTTCAAATAACGTTGCTGTTTGCACACAAAAGTATGCACCTATAACCTGAGAATAATATGGAAGCAAAAATGGTGAAATATGAATCACTGGAGAGTCTACATAAAGGGCATAAGCAAATCTTTGTATTAGCCTTATAACTTCTCTTTAATTTTAAACTATTTACAAAACAAGGCCAGGTGTACTGGTGCACACCTTTAATTCCAGCACTCAAGAGGCAAAGGCAGGCAGATCGATGTTTGTTCGAGGTCAGCCTGGTTTAAATAGTAAGTTCCAGGTCAGTATAGTGGGACCCTGTCCTAAAAAAAAAAAGTAAGAGAGAAAGCAAGAAAGACAGAGTATTACAAAACAAATACAATAGAACTAAAGCTTTCAAACTCTTAGCAAATACAAATTAGACATCAGATTTACACACCTTTATTTATCAAAGCCCTGAAGGTCCTGTCCTTGTTAGGAAATATTATTCAGAGGCACATAGCAGCTCCATAGAACACAAGCCCCAAGCGCCCTCAGAGCGGGACCATAGGCACTCAAAACCACACCCAATTGCCCCCAGAGGTCCCACATTTAAGGAGAGCCTCAAGAGTCAGGGGTGAAGGAAGTTCTCACTCTAGCTGCCACTCTTGCTCCCTGGTAGGATGTGACGGGCATAAACTTTTATGGATTGGGGAGGAGGGGTATTTACCAGTGAGTATGGATGCATGAACATATTTTGATTTCTTTGTTAAACTTATTTCCTTTTTAATTTTGATTAACATTTATTTTTATACTCTGCAGGCTCCTGTCTGGCTGAGTATTCCCTGGGCATCTGAAGGACAGTTCTCTGAATGGCCTTGCACTGACAAAGCTCGTCCTCTTCCTTCTCACTTGCAGAATGCTCTGGAAAGCCTACATACTGACCTAGGGAGAGAATAGCTGGACTAGCCTGGACTCTGATCATAGGAAACTGTGTTCATGTTTGAGAAGAGGAAGAATTAGCAAGCCATAAAGAGACTGTGGTTACCCAAATATACAGCCAGTTTCTGTTTTAAGATAAAGAAATTTTTTGCATCTAAATCTGGCTAGAGGGAAAAAATTCAGGTACTTGTATTAGGACCAATTAATGAATGAGAGGCATACAGCAGATCTTATATGAAAGAGGTTTATTAGATGGAAATGAAGAGAGAGAGAGAAGACAGAGAGACATGATGGGGGCACCCGGACAGAGAAAGGGGAGAGGGCAAGAGCCAAGGGAGCAAGAGGCAAGAGAGAGCAAGAGAGGGACAAAGTTGATCCTTTTAAGGAGCAAAGTAACCATGCCTGCCATTTGTGGCCACCTGCCCTCTGACACATGATGACATCATAGGTTGCTAGGTAACCCAGAAGCAAGTGCTTAAATACTTACAATTTGTCCACAGGCCAGAGGAAATTGGGGCTCATGTGAGCAGCTTAAGATTGAACAAGCTTTGCTGGGAAGGGAGATTGTGTCTCCTTGGCTGTGGCCTGGGTATGTTCCCACTCTAACTTCAGCCAGCCTGCCAGAGCTTTTCCAAATCTATGAGAGTCTTCGCTAAAACCCACAGGGCTCTGAGTGTGTTGAGTGTCTGTTTCCATGCTCTGCCCTCCCATCCCCCACCTAGTGTACCTCACTCTTAATAAGAGGATCCTAGTCTCCAGGATTGTGGTCTCCAGGGCAACACAAATCTGTGGCTTCCTGTGTGAATCACCTGTCCCTGCCCTGAGGCCTTAACAGACCTCAGATGATTCTCCTTGAATGAGTTCCTGACTTTGAATCCATCTCCCTTCTCACCTCACCAGAGCTTCTGTGTTTATCTGCAGCAAGGGCTGCTGAGCTATTGGCTGACAGGTTCCGTGCTTCCTGAGAGCTTGAAGCTGGGCAGACATCTGGAGACACATCAAGAATGCTGTCATGAAACGACCTGGGGTGGTGAGAACAAACCTGTTGTCTCCACTAAGGGGTCTGGCCCCAAGACCCTGCAGAGGCTCCAAGAAAGCTGGAAAAACTACATGGTTAGCTACTCCCTGCTTCCTAGGGGCAGCAAAGGGCCATGTTGCTGTGCTGAATACTATAGGAGAAAGTTCAGTATAGGCTGGAGAGGTGGCACTGCTGTTGAGAGCACTTGCTGCTCTTGCGGGCCACCCACACTGCTGACTCGAAATTGTCTGTAACTCCAGTTCCGGGGGATCTGAACCCTCTTCTGGCCTCTGTGGGTACCAGGAATGCATGCAGTGTGAAGAAACACTTATACATATAAAATAAAAATAACTAAAATTTTTTTTCAAAAAAAGTTCAGTAGCACCAACACACAGTATTTGTAGAATGTAGGAAAAGTCATGAAATTTTGTGCAACATGGATAGGCACCTGAACATAGGAAAGTACTCCTATAATCCCAGCATTTGGGATGCTTAGGCAGGAGGACTCCAGAATTATGTGTAGTGAGTTTCCAGGCTAGCTTGATATATAGAATGACAGCCTGTTTCAAAGACTAAACACAAATGAAAAGGAATGATCATTTGATTTCTAGATCTACATTCTAGCTGAAGGTAGTGATATCAGTTTCAGCTGTTTCTTCATAGTAAAACAAAATGAAAATACCATTTAGATAGATAGATAGCTCTGAAGTTAAGAGTGCTTACTGCTGCTGCAGAAGATTAGGGTTCAGTTCCCAGCACCTATATATGGTAGCTCATAGCTGCATGTTGCAACTCCACTTCCACGGGTTCCACGTAAGGGAACAGGCACAAATGTGGTGCATATGAACTCATGCAGACATACATACACACACATAAATTTAAAAAGTAGCATCTTACAAAACAAAATGAAAAGCCCTGTTTTTGTAGGATTGTCAGAATTTGGTGAATGGATGCTAATGAAGCACTCATACCTATCTAGTTCCTGAGATACACACATTAGAATTAAATATCACTGTCCTTACATTTAATTTTTATACTCCTCTTGAGAACTATTAGTATTTATTATTATCAACTATCACTATTTATATTGACAAATATAATAAAAGCTATTACTTTTATTAGTATTTCCATTCATCATCAGATAGAGCTATTTCTTTATGTAAAGAAATTTGCCCTCTAAATCACCCAGATTAGAGGAAAAACATACTCAAAACTGAGTATGCATGTTTTCAAAGTATCTTTTTTTTCCTCCACTTTTTTTTTTTGAAACAAAGTTTCACTATGTAGCTCTAGGTCTGGAACTCACAGAGATCTGTCTGCATCACCACATCTTGT
Source organism: Pachyuromys duprasi (assembly GCA_028658305.1). NCBI lineage: Eukaryota > Metazoa > Chordata > Mammalia > Rodentia > Muridae > Pachyuromys > Pachyuromys duprasi. Next base: position 118,127,936 of record CM053742.1, read on the forward strand.
TTTGTTTTACTGTATGTATGTACGTATGTATTTTTGAGATAGGGTCTTACCTTGTACTGAAGACTAGCCTGGAATTTAGCCAGGCTGAACATGAACTCAAGATCATCCTACTGTTGTGCCAGATTTGTGAGACCCCAAAAGACCAGCAGGAATCGTTGCAAAACACATGAGGATCTTTTCATTTACAAACTACAGCTCGGGCTCATACCCTCAATGCCAGAGCATTTGAGAGCAAAAAGCTCTGTGCTCAGGTTAGGTGGTTGATTTAAAGATCCTGGGCCCTCCTAGTGCGCCCAAAGCAGGGGAATTCCTGCCTGGCAAGCATCTATTGGTTGAAACACAAATGGGGACGTTGCATTTTGAATTGATTGGCTATAGAAAGACCCCCCAAACCATTAATTGTCTGGCTTCCCTTGTTTGGCTGTCCTAGGGGGGAGAGGGGCTATCTGGGCCTGTTTCCCAGCAACTATATCTTTAGTGGGCAGGAGAAGAATGCAGTAAGGCTGGTTCCTCCCTACAGGTGGTTGGATATGTCTCTACCTGTCTGGCCTTTGTTCAGGCTTGAACTTTAATTCCATAAACCCCCCAAAAAGCTAATTTTTAATTCTTTGGTCTTTCACTACCTCTGCCAAAATACCTTTTTCACGCAGTATTCTATAAGCAACAATGAACATTACTTCAGTGCTCTGAAAAAGAAGTCACATGTGCATAAATGGAGCTTCTGCACAATGCAGTGTACATTCTGAGAAGCTTACATAGCCTTTATCAAAGATGATTTAAGATGTATAGTTATGTCTTTGCTAACTGTTCAATACCAGGCTTCTAGACAATTTAGATAAGTAAAAACATATGTTTGATAAGCTATATTTTATAATCAAGGTTTATAAATTCCTAAGGTTTACTCAGGTTCACAGTAATATTTGTCTAGCTTCTTTGTGTTTGTTAACTTTGTTAAACTAATTTGTAAGCTGTTCATTTAGTGACAAGCTTTTTTTAGCCTCCTGTATGTGCTTTCAAAGTTAAGCCTAAAGCAAGTTAAATAAGGTATCCTTAATGGATGGTCCTCAAACTCTTCAGAGATCTGAATATGGAATTTAAAAGTTTAAAAATATTTATTTATTATATATACTGTGTTCTGCCTGCATGTAAACATTTAAAACATTTAAGCAACCTGGTGGTGGTAGTGCACACCTTTAATCACAGTGCTTGAAAGGCAGAGGCTGGCAAATCAAGGAGTTCCAGACCAGCCTGGTTTTATTGAGCTAGTTCCAGGACAGCCATAGAGAAACACCAAAAATAGATAAGTAAGTAAATAAATACATGAAGTTTAAACTTCTTGTAATAGACATCCCCCCTTCCTAGTGGGAACCCAGTGGTCTCAAAAGAAGACAGATAGGGCATGATGATGTTATGCCCAGTTTGTGAGAGCCCCAAAGACCACAAGGAATTGACTCTGCTGCAAAACGCACGAAGATCTTTTTATTACAAGGTCGAGCCTGGGTCGCAAAACTTCCTGTGGAAGCAGGAGAGGAATGCAGTCCCACGGTCTAGGGGAACAAAGTTTATAAAGGTAAAAAATGCAAGCAGGGAGCTATATGCCTTGGTGCTACATGATTGGGAAATAGACTTTTGAAATGATTGGTTTACTTCAGGAGCCAAGACCATAAACTGTTCTACCCTGGCCATCTAGGCCAGTTTCCTAGCAACTGTATCTCTAGTAGGCAGGAAAAGAATGCAGTAAAGCTAGTTTCTTTCCCCAGGTGGCTGGACATGTCTCCACTTGGCTGGCCTTCACTCAAGCCTGTGCTCCAAACCCCAAAATAATACCCCCCAAAACAATTTTCAATTCTTTGGTCTCTCAATGACTCCACTTGGATTGTGGTAACAGTAAACACTGAAAATTTGCCCCATGCCTCACCTGCTGCCAGTGACCTACACAAACTGTGGACTTTTGGAGTCAGTTTTTCCAAGCTCCTCTACAGGAAATATCTCTCAGACCTGAGTCTGGACAACCAAAGGATATGCAGCTCTGTATGACAGTTGAAGAATAAATGCTGTCCCTTATTGATAGTCCAAGACTGACCACTACCTCCAGTGAAACTATTGGGACTACAGAACATTAGGCAATCCATTTTAGGTAATGGGAATATCCCTGTCATTTTAACTAATAGTAGACCGAATGGATTATACTTCCACTTATAATTTATCCTTCTCAGATTTCTGACAACATTGACTAACAGCTTTAACAGCAGCAAGCACCCAGCTCCTCCCCAATGCCTCCGCTCCCTTCACAGTTCTCTTCACATGCAAATATTAGGCCTCAGGCATCCTGCGGAGAAAGACAGTTACCTTACTACCAGACTCTAAAAAGAGATAAACTCACAAGACAGGTTTCAAAGTAACTTTTTACTCTTCCTTTGTTTAAAGCAACTTTCTTTACAATGACTGCTCTCAATTATCAACCACCAGTGTCTCATGGTAAATAATTAGATTAAAAAATAAAGTTTATGCAAGTTATAAAGGTCTAAGAAGGTGTTTTAAGGTATATAAATACATTTATATATAAATGTATAAAAATTATTTAAAGTATATAAAAATGAAAGACGATTCAGATTTCATTCCCTTGCTATGTTGTTGTATTAAGACTTCAAAAGTTCAGAGTTTAACATTAACCAATGAAGTTCTAATATACTAATCTAGTTCTAATAAAGCATTGCTACTATTATAGACACAAGCTCAAGATTTTAAAATACCTCTGGTTGTCTTCAGAGACCATAGAATTAAAAATCAGTTGATATTATTTTAAAGTTTAAAGCACAAGCCTGAACAGAAGCCAGCATATGGAGATATGTCCAAGTCTCTGCTTGCGGTTTTGTGACCCATGTTTGAGCACGTATACAATTAAAAAAAAAAAAAAAACAACCCTCATGTATTTACAGCAGAGTCTATTCCTGGTATTTGGGGGTCTCAAGAACTGGGGATAACAGTCTTCTAAGTATAGACTTAAAAGTAGTTTTCACTGTGCTAAAAGCACCTGTCTAATCTATATTCACCCAGTCTTCTGGATAGAGAAAAGAGTGTTCATGCTTTTAACCCAAAATAATTTTTGGGTCCCCAAGTTTTACAATGACTCAAAGGCATGAGGTATATTCCCTTTCTAAAATATGGGTTTCAATAGAGATTACTGTTAGGATTGTGCAACAAAGTTGCATGGTGTGTTCACAAATCATGCCACGCAATTGGTTCCATGTGGGAGGTTTATTAAGGGAAGGCGGAAGTGGTCACATAGACTGTCTCTAGGTAGGGGGAAAGAGAGAGAGAGATAGAGAGGATGGTGTGAGTTCTCTTATAAGGTGACTGTTGGGATCCCTAAGCAGGCATCCCTACGGCCAGCCCCAAGGGACCTGACAAACTAGATATCAGGCATCTGTGAAGCCACCTACGGACCACCCGGAACCACCTATGCATACTGTGGGTCACCTTATAAGAGAACTCAAAGCTCCCAGAGACAGTCTCTGTGACCCCTTCCCCCTTCCCTTTCCCTTCCCTCAATAAACCTCCTATGTAGAACTAGTCACTTGGCATGATTTGTGAACCCACCATGTAACTCTTCTGCATGATTTCTATCATTGGTGCGATTGGCCAGGAATAGGTACCTCCAGCGGCCACACCACATGGTCATTGCCAGCACCCCCACTCGGGCTGCTGGAAACCTATTTTGTTCCAAATCCACCTGTGACCCCCACTTTCTAGCAACCAGATGGCTTTCTGCAGCATTCAACACCAGCTGAATTGGTGAGTTCCCCCCACTGGTCAGCATAAACATTTCTCTGGGTTAGGAAAGATTGTCTGTTGATAGTCCAGCAACTTCCCAGCACCCTTTGAGGCAAAGGAACCCCCAACCATGGTCTTCACTGGCTACAGTTGACCTTTCTTGTCGACTTCCATTTAAGGCTTCCTTTTCCCTTGGGAAAGCACCCACGAGCACAGTTCCTTCTCCCCCCTCAAGCTTGCCACGAAAATCCCAGTACTAGGTGAACTGTGCATTCCTGGGCAACTGTGCCCCTGGTCTCTAGCCAAAAGCTGACAAGCTACTGGATCAGGTAGGACCATCTCTACTGAGACAAACCCTGCCTTTGGGACACTTCTGGAAGGTAATTGGCTTCTCTGCCTCCCAATGGGAAATGCCCAGACATCTGTTCCTCCAGCGTCTCCACTGGGATGTCTTCTGGAAAATTTTAAAATCCTACTCATGGTGCCTGGGATAAAGGCCTCTTAGCTCATATGCCTCTGAAATAAAACTTGGCATACATATTCTTTAGATAGGGGTTCAAATTGGCTGATTAATGACACATTAAATCCCAATATTTTATGGGATCTTAATTACTGTCAGCAATCTGGTAAATGGAAGGAGGTACCTCATGTCCAAGCTTTCTCTCTTCTCTGCTCTAAACCTTCTCTCTGCTCTTCCTGTCCTCCTACCCAACTTCTTCTAGCTATAAAGTCTCAACCTCAAGAGTTCTCTACCTTTGACCCTGCAGATCTCACCTCCACCTCGTAGATCTCAACCCCCTGCTTCTTCCTCTTTGGCTTCTCCAGAATCCTCACAACCTCTGACGTCTTCCCCCTCCTCTTCTACTCCCTCTTCTCCCTCTTCGGCTTCTCCAAAATCCTCATCCCCCTCTCCAGCAATAGGTTGTCCTAATTGTCCCAGTCTGGTACCCACTTTTACCCCACCGACAACTATTAGCCCCCTGCTACCTGTTCTTGCTCGATAGCAAAGCCCTCTTCCTCTACTCAGCATAAACCAGCCTCAATTCTTCCCTTGGGGTAGGTAGCTGGTGTAGATGGCTTAATTAGGGTGCACGTTCCCTTCTCATTAACTGAACTTTCTCAAGTAAAGAGACTAGGATCCTATACCTCTAATCCTTCTACTTTCATTAAAGAATTTCAAGATCTCACTCAATCTTACAGTCTTCCATGATATATATATATATATATATATATATATATATATATATGTATGATTCTTACCAATAACCTATTACCTGAGGAATGCAGGTGAGTTTGGGAACAGGCTAGAACACATGCAGTTGAGGTTCACCAAACAAATGCTTCACACCCAGTTGGGGCTGAGGCAGTGCCTGACCAGGATCCACAATGGGATTATAATACTCCGGAAGGCATTTTAGCCAGAGATCAGTTCACGACCTGCCTCCTGGCTGGTCTCCACAAGGCTGCCCTTAAGCCAGTTAATTATAAAAAGCTCCAGGAGGTCATTCAACGACAGAAAGGAAAACCTGGCTCAATTCCTAGAGCACCTTACAAAGGCCCTCTTACAATACACCAATCTAGACCCCTAAAATACAGAGGGCAGGCAACTTCTGATGACCTATTTTTCTCCCAAAGTTTCCCCGGCATCAGAGCTTAAATCCTTGGAGAGGGGACCTCTGACTCCACAGGCAGAAGTCTTAGTGCTGGCCTTTAAGGTGTATCATGGGAGAGATACAAAAGTCCGAAAGCAAAAATACCAAATGCTGGCCGAGGCCATCCGACTGGCCTCAGCCACTACCCAGGTTCCCTTGCCTTCTATGGCTCGAGGACCACTGGGTCCCTGTCTTAAATGTGGTAAAAAAGGTCACTGGGACCGGGCTTGTCCTAACCCCCGCAAGCCACCGGAGCCATGTCCAAAATGCCACCAAGAGAGACACTGGGGTGTTGATTGCAACCGTATCTCCCATTATCATAGTGGCTTCACTCCCAGATTGCCCTCTGGCTAATATCCTAGGCCTGGCTATGGATGACTGAAGGTACCCAGGTTCCCTTGACCTGACCACTGCCATCACCAGCAGGGGGCCAAGGGTAATCATCATGGAATGGAGCTGCCCATTTCCTTCCTTGTGGATACAGGAGCCACTTACTCAGTCCTGATGGAGTACTGGGGACCAACCTCTCCTTGTAGTTCTTCTATTGTCAGGGTTGGGGGACAACCTTGCAAGCCTTGCCAGACTCCACCACTTAATTGTATTTTCAGGGGTGTCCCCTTGACTCATTTCTTTCTAGTAATGCCAGCCTGTCCAGTTCCCTCAATGGGAAGGGACTTTTTAGCCAAAGTGGGAGCCTCTATCTCCTTTAGTCCACCCATTCAACCTGACCCCAAGCTCATCAGCATCCTCTCTCCTCCTTCTAGCTACACTACCTACTAGTTGTGACACGTCGCTTCCTTTACCAGTCTCTCAAGTAGACCTCCATGTCTGGGATGTCCAAAACCCTTCTGTTACTAGGTACCATTCCTCTGTGGTCATTCAGCTACAGGATCCCACCTGGTATATTACCCAATCCCTGGGAATGGGAGAAGTAGAGAAGGTAATTAAATACTCCTCTAAGTGTGGAGAGCTGCTTGTTTATCAAGCTGCTTTGTTATTTATTGAAAAACATGTTTTCACCCTGGCCTTCACCTTGAGACAGAAAAAAGGAAATTCCTTATAATTTTTTTGTGTGACCTTGGAACATACCAGCTATGGGGAAATTTTAGAAAACATGACCTTGGATGATATCTGCTACGGGGAAATAGCTTTAGAAAAGAAGTTTGGCAGTTCCAGGAACTTCTTTCTTGTATTGATGTGACTTGCTTTAATTATTTCAATCCTCACTCCCCGCTCAGGAACTTTTTGACCCTGCTGGCGGGCTCCAGCATCTAAGGTCATTGCCTCTCTGACACCCCCCTCTTAAATAATACAAACCTGTATTTCCTCTCCTACTTCAGACTCTGACTTTGGCCTACAAGCTCCTCACTGTGACCCAACGGGGCTGTTTTAAAGCTTGCTGGCTGTGTGTTCCACCTGGGACCAACTCAGAATTACCACTGACAGCTCCTGCAGTGACTCTGTCAAGTAACCTTACTTCACCATTTACTAACTGCCCTGATTCTGATGTCGCCAGAACCCCCTACCTTTTTCATATCATCCTCTTTGGCATGGCAAGCTGTTTCAAGGCACTCAGGACATACTTGTAGGAATGCTAAGTTCCTTAGAATGTAATAAAACTATAATCCTTGATACCTCATCTCAACCCCAATGCCCTACTGCTAATAATACCTTGATTCTTTGTGGCACTCAGGTCTACCATCATCTGCCTGTTGGTTGGTCAGGAGTTTGCACGATGGTACTCCTCTTCCCTGAGCTGGGGGTGATAAATGAAAAGGAGCCCCTACCAATCTGGGTCGTGGACTCAATAGCTGCCCAGCAGGATAAGAGGGCAACCCAAATCCTGCCCCTCCTGGCTGTTGTAGGAATCATGGCAGCTTTTGGAACCAGGACAGCAGGACTAGACACCTCACTCACTTTGTATTATCAGCTTTCTTCCCAGTTCATCCAGGACCTTCAGCAAGTGGCTAAGACAATACTAACTCTCCAAGGGCAGATCGACTCACTGGCAGCAGTAGTTCTTCTAAACCGACGAAGATTGGATCTTCTCACAGATAAAGAAGGTGGCCTTTGCGTCTTCCTCCAGGAGTAATGTTGTTTTTATGTCAACCAGGTGGGTATAGTAAAGACAAAATCCAATAATCCAGACAGATTTACAAAAAGGAAGGGAACATCTTGAAGCCTCTAGCTCTTGGGCCTTTGACAGACTTATATGGAAATGGATTCTGTCCTTTACACCTCTACTGCTTGTCTTTCTGCATTTGTTTTTTGCACCCTGCTTTCTACATTCCTCCAGCAACAAATGCAAAAATTCTCTAACCAATCCATTAATCAGTTACTCTTACAGGATTATCAACCTCTGCCCACAGAACCAGATGGCAATGACCCTCCAATTGACCCTGATGATGGGGACCAGCTATACCCTGAGAATGACAAAGCCCCTAATCAGCAGGAAGTAGGTTGAAGAGCAAAGGCCACCCCTATGCCCTCCCCACCATCACCCCTTCCTAGCTCACTTTCTAATAAAACAAATAGGGAGGAATGTTGGGATCCCTAGGCAGGCATCTCTACGGCCAGCCCCAAGGGATCTGACAAACTGGATACCAGACATCTGTTAAGCCAGCTACGGACTTAAAATTCTTAAAATTCTCCAGAAGACATCCCAGTGGGGATACTGGAGGAATGGATGAATGGGCAGTTCCCATTGGGAAGGTAGGAGTCAGTGACCTTCTAGAGGTGTTCCAAAGACAAGGTTTGACCCTACCTTATCCAACAACTCATCAGCGTTGGCCAGAGACTAATGGCACAGCTGTCTGTAAGAGACACTGTTTACCTAGTGCTAGGATTTTCATAGGTGAGTGTGACAGAGGGATAAACCATGCACATAGAAAGGAAAATAAAATCTCTCCCAAGGGATAAAGAGAAGCAGAAAAAGGGTCAACCTTAGCCAGTGAAGACCATGGTTAGGGGTTCTTCCACTTCAAAGGGTAGTAGGAAGTTGCTGGATGCTCAATGGTCAATTTTCCCCTACCAAGAGAGGCATTTATGCTGACCAATGAGGGGAACTCACCAATCCAGCCAGTGTAGCATGCAGTAGATAGCAATCTAGTTGCTGGAAAGTGGGTCATAGGCAGATTTGGAATGAAACAGGTTTCCAGCAGATCTGGTGGTGTGCCACTGGAGGCACCTATTCCCAGACAAGTGCACCAATGTTAGAATTGTGTAGCAAAGTTACACAACAGGTCCACAAATCACACCACATGACTGGTTCCACATGGGAGGTTTATTAAGGGAAGGGGGAAGAGTCCATCTCTGGGCAGGGCAGAAGAGAGAGAGAGAGGAAGAGCTTTGAGTTCTCTTATAAGTTGACCCAGAGCATGTACAGGTGGTCCATAGGTAGCTTCACAGATGCCTGATATCTGGTTGGTCAGGTCCCTCGGGACTGGCAGTGGAGATGCCTGGTTACAGATCCCAACAAATACAAATAGTGGTATTACTAAGGTTATTCCCAAGTCCCTCAGACACCAAAGACCACCAAGGAGACGATTCTGATACAAACACAGTAGGGTTTATCTTGGGTTTGGGCCCACACTATCACCTATGCAGCAGTTGAATGTAGAACCCTAAGCTCAGCAGGAGGAGGGTTATTATTTAGGGTTACAGCAAGGTAAATTGGGAAATTCCAGCTAGGCAGTTTTATGATTGATTGCCACTTAGCAACTATTGGGTGTCTGGAGAAAATTGTTTGCCCAGAGGGCCAAGCCAAACCGTAATTGTTTTACTCATCCTATTGTAAAGAACACCTGGGTAAACTCCAGTTATTTACTGATTAGCTATTGTTAGGGGTGATGGTTAAATATTACTTTGGTTTTCTCTAGGCTATTCCCTGGGTAGGGGACTCCGTTATCTTCTTTCTGGAATTGGTGACCTATGGCCTAGCTCCTAGGACTGGTGGCTTTTGGGGTGGGAGGAGTGTCAGGCCTGGTTCTTTCACAAACATTGTTATGCCCAGATCTTAAGGTTCCCAAAGACCACCAGCAGCCAGACCACATATGCCAGAGCAAAGAGCTTTATTCGGGCTTAAACTCAGTCTCTCAACTGTCACCAATTCAGTGGATCAGAGAGGAGAGCACTGAGCAGCTGCAAGGTAGGGTTTTTATTGGCATTTGTGGAAGGACAAACCCCAATAAAGTTTGGGTGATATTCAGCAGGGGCAAGCTTGTTACAAAGTGATTGGCTAACTAACATAACTTTGAGCGAGCTATCTATAGACCTCAGGAAGGTTAGGTATTTTCTGTGCCATGAAATGTTCTACAAGGTTGGTAGGCTGCCCCAGATGGCCCACCCTGAGATAAGATACCTGCCCATTCCTGTGGTTATCCTCAGGTTGTTCCTTGGGTAGGGAATCTTATAACCTTATTTCTGGAATTGGTGACCTATGGCCTAGTTCCTGGTGACCTTGGGGTGGGGTCACTAGTTCCTGGTGACATTTGGGTGGGTTCAGGCCTGGTTCTCTCAACATATCTAAAAATTTTTGTCTCTTTCTGTAAACGTTAAAAAACATTCTTGTAAGCTACAGATAATCCACTTGGATCCACCTTTCACAAGTCAAATGGACTCTTAGGAACCAACTTTTAGTATTTAGGCAGCCTGCTTCTGGGTTGCCTAGCAACCTATGACATCACCCCTGTACCTGGCAGGGGTGGTTCAGTGATCCATAAAAGGATCACCCTGCCACTTTGTCTCTCTCTTGCTCGTTTACTCTCTTGCTCTCTTGCTCTTCCCTTCTCTTGCTTGCTCTCCTCTCTCTCTGTCTCTCTCCTTTCCTTTCTCTCTCCATCCAATAAACCTCACTGTATTTAAGATTGGTTGTGTGTGGCATCATTTTACAATAAATATTGACATTTGGTGCTGAAATCCAGGAGGGCTCTACTAGCAATGTTCAGACATGCTAGACTCCTTCTTCATATGCCCACCCACAACAAATCTTTCTCTTGCATCCTCATCTCTTGCTCCTTTCATGATCTGCTTAACCATCACACGCATCTGTCTCGCTTCTGGCAGTTGCTCAGACATGTTTGTGGCCCACAACAGAACTTTTCCTCACTGACACCCTCATCTGCTCTGGTCTTTCAGGATTGCTCTCTCATGCTGGATTGCACTATTAGGTAAGTCAGGCCTCTAGCACCTGCCCACACAGCCATCAAGGATTTTAAAACTGCCCTCTAACGGCTTTAAATTTTGCCACCACCACAGGCCCCAAGAATTAGGGTTTTAAATTTCCCTTCCTCACTTGTGACTGTACATGACTCATGGCTAGCTGCCATGTTGATTTTGGGATAAAGAGGGTGGACCCACAGCTTCACAATCATCTCCACTAAGGGCAAGCACATGGTTTCACTGCCATCTTAACTTAGGGCAATCAAGGGTAGTCACATGATTGGCAGCTATCTTTGTTATAAAAAGAAAGAAAAAACAAAATGCTGTGGTTTCCCCGCTGCCAGCTGCTTTAACTATTTTATTTCTGTCCCACTGTTTTCAGAGCTGCAAAACTGCAGTCTCTTATAGGCCCTAAAAGGCCACTGTGTCCCTTCCTACTTCCAATCTAAAGCTGCCTATCTGTCCCATCCTTTCCCGCAGATGAGATATCCTCTTGGCCTTACTGCTGGTAAAGCCCTGGTACCAGGCACTGAAGTTCTCTGGCTTAGCCAGGTTAAGCCCATGACTTGCGTGCTATTTGGTTGATAAACCACTAGCTGACTGGTCCAGTTCCATTTCCTCTTTCTCATTCACAAGAATGGCTTCTTCATATTCTCCCCCCTTAGGGAAACCTCTAGCTTCTACACCTATATTTGCCCTACTCAAATGTCTAATATCTAGTTACACTAAGAGTGATCAGGGAAGTAAAAAGCAATTTCCTATTTCTCTTTTCTCAAAGTCCTGCCTGCTTCTCTCTGCCTGCCATCCCATTAAATAAAAATACTCATTTCTTTTTATACTATCAAAAAAAATCTTAAGATTAAACTGTAAAACTTAAGGTGACCACACAGTACAAAAAATTTAATCTTAATTAATTCTGTTTATTTTATCTTCTTTTAGACTAAGACAGCAACTAGTCTCATTTTAAATTGGTATGGATGTTATAAAAATCCATAGTTATATTTTTACAACACACTATATATATGATTCAACTCTGGTTCAAAATAATTTTTATATGATGCTAAAATTTCAAATTATAAAGGTCTATTCAAATTAAGCTAATTTAAAATATATGTGTAACTGCCTATGTCTTTATAAAGTCCTAAATTAATAAATAAATGCTGTTTCTCCTGTCATGAGCTACCTGTGATCCGGATTCACCACTAGGCTTTCTGGCTAATGGATTTGGTATAATAATTTCAAGTGTAATTTTAAAATTGCTTTATACTTTTTTACTATATTGTTGTTTATTCTACATCTCATAACTCAGGAGTTAGTAAGCAAATGTTTTTACCTAAATACCTTTAAACTATATGATACAGTTCCAAGGATTCTCTAAATTAAGATCTATTGATTTTAGAGGCATTTATTTATTTGTGTTAAAACTTGGTCATTGTGCTATATCTTCACTATCAAGGTTAAAATATGCTTGATCTTATTTTCTAACTATGATAACATTTAATCTATCATATAGTATAGCTATGGACTTATTACTAAATCATACAGGAAACTTATGCTTTTACTTTAGCGGACTATGTTTATGACTTTAAGATTCCAACTTAGCAGGGACAAAATCTAAACTCCTAAAATTTGATGGTTAACAAATGCAAGTTAATAGTCAGTCATCTCATAGATGATCAAGTCCTTTAACATGTCCAAAAATATATTTATAGTCCTACAGGTGCAAACATGGTCTCACTGCCATCCTAATTAAACAGCTGAGAATGGTCCTTGAGTCGCCATACAGGAGCTGATAAAAATAAGAGAGGAGTCTTCCCAATACACTCATCTACAGCAAAAACTATGCTCCAGACCTTGGCTGCCGTTCTGAGGTTGTTAGCATTCCTGCACAGAAAACAAGAGGTCTGCAATGCCCCATCCCACCAGGGGATAGCCCAAAGTCAACTCCACCAGGTAATTGTTTCAAATGCAGCAAGAAAGGACACTGCTTGCAGCTGCATCAACAAGGCATGACTGCCTGCTGGCAGACTGGCCGCTAGAAGTCAAAATGCTCCCATGCAGGCTTGTCCTCTGTGCCCAGCCATGGAGCTTCAACCAGCACCAGAGCAACAGACACTTCCAGCCTTCCAGCTCCTTGGCTTGCTGGAGGACAAATGGCTCAGAGATTCAGTGACCTCCATCAGCCTTGCCAAGCCAAGATAACACTGCAGGTCTATTTTTAACCCCACACTCGGGTCCCATGGTCATATTGCCAATTTCTGTGCTGGAAGACTTCAACTGCAGGAGACCAGGCCTTAAGCCTCACTCTGAGAGTTGCCATTGTTAGGTCTAGACAGTCTAATTTGCTCCCAGATTTAAAAAAAAACAGGCCTCAGATGTAACCTTTTACCATCCCTTTAACTAAAGGACAATTAATGTTTTTAGCAGTCTCACATATGTCTCATGGTAAATAACTAGATACAAAGGCCTTAGGTTGGCAAATGCAAGTTATAAATGTTTGAGGGTCTAAGAAAGTGTTTTATAAATGTTTGAGGGTCTAATAAAATGGTTTAAGGTTGGTAAATGCAAACATAAAAATTGGTTAAGCCGGGTGGGAGGGAATGGGGGAGGGGGCTACGCCTGGGATTCAAAGTACCCAACCTGTGATTGAGATAAAAATAAATAAATTAAAAAAAA
>CM053742.1:118141697-118165861 GCA_028658305.1 Pachyuromys duprasi
TTCCTATCCTATAGGTCTATATAAGTGAGTATATACCATATGTTTCCTTCTGCTTTTGGGATACCTTCAGAGCTCACTTTAAAGAATGTTTATGCTGTTAACACAAATATGTGTGTTTACCGCCTTTTTCCATGAAGTATATTTCACTACAAATTATAATTGTGATGCTAACATGTCTGAAGTTTTATCTCCTTTATAAAACTTAAAAGGAATTCTTGTAAGCTGCAGAAAATTCATCCAAATCAACCTCTCAGGTCAATTGGGCTCCAGATAAGTACTACCCCTATTGTATATCTCAAAAGGTAGGATTCCTACCCCCCTTTTGTTTTGTGATTCCTCTTTCCTGGCTACCCAATTGCTACATCCATACATCCAACACTGGCAGATTGATGAGTTCCCCTTTGTCTGAGAGACTGACTGGTATCTCTCCATTTCACTGGGGAATGGAGGTACCCTTCCTTCTCGGCCATCCTCACAAAGACACCTTCCTTTGGGTGAATGATCTTTTTTTTTTTTCACCAAGATAGTCTCTTAGCTTTTCCTTTCCTCTTATGTATTGGACATGCCCTCAGAAAATCTTAGTACTAGGTGAGTTGTGTCTCCCGGGAGTCTTCCCTGTGGCCCCTGGCACTGTTTATGTGACCTGTTTTGCTAGCTTGTGTCCCCATACCTCTAGTTCTCCTGTACTTTGTGGGGACTCCCCAAAGACTGGCAGAACTGACTTTTCTTTCTTCATCCATGGAAATCTTATCTTCCACTATACCCCCAGGCTCTCCTCTGAGAGGCCTTCTAAACAATTTCACATCCCTACACCTAGCACCCTCTACAAGCCTAAGGGCCTTTAGGCTTACACGTTTCTGTAACCAAACTTGGCCTCAATTTCCTTAGATGACAGATCCAAAGAAAAATCTTTTAAATTACTGTCAGCAATCAGATAAATGGAGGTTCCTATGTTCAAGTCTCTTCATCCATCTCTGTTTGCTCTCCAAAAAGTTTCAAATGTACACCTGAAAGCAATGTACACCTAAGGAAATTTTCTCAATAACCTACTTAACTTTATCTTCTGTCTATATGTTTCCTGCCGGCCCTAGGTGTTTGCTATATCCAAGATATGGCCAAAACAGCTATCGACAGTAGTTCCAGTCTAACCTTGTAGACTGTGTCAAGCTGGACCTACACTTTCACTCCCAGCCACAGATGTTCTCTCAGATCCTGGACAGCCAGGACTTGGCCAGGATTTCAGCCTTTTGACCCCCTATTGCTGCCTTAGTGTCAGCAGGAAGTAGCTGAAGATCATTGATTTCTTTACCTGTGATCCACTTATTATCAACAAAAGGCTAAAATGGCCCCTGAGGGGAGAACAGCCTTGCCAGGCCACAGAGGAAGCCAGTTTTGATGAGACCTGATAGTCTAGGGTCAGATGGAAGGGGAGGAGGACCTCCCCTATCAGTGGACTTGGAGAGGGAAATGGGAGGAGATGAGGGAGAGTGGGATTGGGGGGGGGTATGAGAGAGGGGCCTACAGCTGTGATACAAAGTGAATAAACTGTAATTAATATAAAAAAGGCTGGAATGGTGTGCTTTGGGCCCAGGACAAGCAGCTCCAGGTTCTCCCAGTATTCCTCAGTCCCTATCTGCTGCTGGGCATGGCTGGCTCTACCCTGAACTTTTCAGGGCAGGGACTCCCTCTCCTCCTCACCATGTAATCTAGACATTTTGGAGCTCTTACTTTTTCCTCTCTCTCTCATCCCCTTGTGTGGAGACCAAGAGCTGCTTCCAATGAATCTACATTTATATACTTTAACTTGCCTTACATGAGAAGCAGCCTATGTTCTTCATTTTTTAATTAAACAAAAAGGGAGAAATGTCAGTATTTAGGCAGTTGCTTCTGGGTTGCCTAGCAACCTATGATGTCATCATGTGTCTCCCGACAGGTAGTCACACCTGGCAGGCATTGTCAGTGATCCATGAAAGGATCAACCTGCCACCTTGTCTCTCTCTTGCTCTCTTAATGTCTTGCTCTCTTGTGCTTCCCTTCTCTTGCTTGTTCTCCCCTCTCTCTATCCGGGCGCCCCCTCCCCCACCATGTCTCTCTCCTTCCCTCTCTCTCTCTCTTTCTCCATTCAATAAACAATTAATCATTGAATTTAAGACTGGTTGTGTGCGTGGCATCATTTTAAAATAAATACTAACACCAACAGCCTATGTTTTCCCACCTAATGCCTATTTCTGAGGGTGAGATCCCTCACCCAACCTCTTCCTCATCCCTGGTCTTGGGACTCCTCTCTCCCAGTTTCAAATGTACACAACCTGTATAAAATTTTTCCCTGAACTCCTTACCTTTATCTTCTGTCCCTAGTTTAACCTATTCCAGCAGATTTCAAATTAACTACAGCCTACTCCACCACCAGCTCCAGAACCTGGACAGCTTCCAAGTGGCTAGCCCCAGGTGGTCCAGCCTTACAAACTGCTCCAAAATTCTGCCTACACTTTCCTACCCCAAGATGGTCCTGTAGAGGCTGGACAGAGACTGAAATAGCCTGCTCTTCCTGGATTGGCGTGCATTCCAGCTTCTCTAGGATGCCCCAACAATGACACAGGAACGTCAGCAGAAAGCAGTAATAGAGAAGATTGCGTCATCTTTCATTATCAACAAAAAGGCTGGCCACCAGGTTCTCTCAGCATCCCTTAGCCATTACCTGTTGTTATAGGTTCCTCCTGGCTGGCATACCTTGCCCCCTACCCTGAACTTTTCATTCCAGGAGGCAAGGCTGCTCGCAAAACTAGTAATTCCTCAATGATTCCAGGCTCACTGCCCCACTCTTCATGGACTGAGTCCATGACCTCGGATACTTACATCTCCAACTCTTACAAAAACTTAAAAATTTCTTCAGATGTCCTCCTCATGTCCCCATACACATATTCAATTATTTCCTTTCAGGAATTCCCTAAAATTGTGATTCACTGCTTCCATATGAGTGGTAGATACATGGCTTAGATTATCTAAGTATATTGGACCCTAACTCATTGATCCTCCCACATGGAAGTCCCCCAATCCTTGGTTATTGGAGAAACTCAATCAATCCTCAATTTGGTTTAGCAGTAAATTTAAATATTAAAAGAAAATTTAAATGTAGGCTTTGATTTTTCACCAAACCTACTTTATTTAGGGTTCTTAAAAGCTTCTACCTCCCTTCCACCCACTGACCAGAGGTTGGGGAGAAAGAAAGTTATTAGGTAAAAGGAGATTGTAGACCTTTTTTGAAGTAGTTCTTCGGGGTGAGTCAACTTTTCGTTGTCCGGACACCAGCAACGCAGTCCGAAGGCCAACACCAGGAACAACACAAATCAGCATGATTCAGAAGATTGGGACAAGTCGGCGAAAGTTGCAAGACTCGGTTGGATTGCCTAGAGAAGTTCTCTGGAACATTTCTCTCTGCAAAGTGTCGAAGAACGAAGTTCAGCACAGCAGTGTTGCTCCAAAAAGCAATGCCTCACTGTCCATGGACCTCTATATATCTCCTTTCCTCAGAGTCTGCCCATGGATGCTCTCAGCTGACCAGAGTCATGCTCCTCACGGGAGACAGCTCAGAGCAAAACATCACATGCCCTCTTACAAGCCAGCATCCAGCAAAACATCACGTGCCCTCTCACAAGACAGCTTCTAGCAAATCATCACATGACTCAACTGAGTCTTCAAAGAAACCAGAAACTTCCACATCACTTAAAACACTTCTAGGTGCCAGAGAGATGGCTCAGTGGTTAAGAGCACTGTCTGTTCTTCCAAAGGACGCGGGTTCAATTCCGAGCATCCACATGGCAGCTCACAACTGTCTGCAACTTCAGTTCCAAGGGATCTGACACCTTTGCACTAGTGTACATAAAATAAAATCAAATAAATTATTTAAAAAACACTTCTAGGCAAGCCAGGCATGGTAGCAGATACCTTTAATCCCAGAACTCAGAGGCAGAGGCAGATCCCTGAGTTCCAGGCCAGGCCAGAATGGTCCAGGTCAATCAGGGATACATTGGGAAACCTTGTCTCAAAAATAAAAATGTAACAACACAATAACCCAGTTCCAGGCAGAAACAATGTTATTTGCAATGAAAGGGACTATACTTATACTTGATTTCTTAGTTGTTACAACAGAAGCCATATTAGTTTAAAAAAAATCTACAAATCAATTAAGGACAAGAAAACTAAGATCCAAGAATTTTTTAATTCACTCTGGCTAGGTACCATCCTTTTGTCAGAGTAAAAGAAATAGAAGTTTTTAAAACATTTGTGACTGATTAAATATTGGAATGAGCTAACAGTGAGATGAAACTATGTTACAAAAATGTAGGTTTATTAGGAGCAGCAGAGGATGCGGAGAGAGGGGGGAAGCTTGTGCAGAGAGAAAGGGGAGAAGAGGAGAGAGACAGAGTGTGTGTGAGTGTGTATGAGAGAAAGAGAGAGAAAGGGGAGGGAAGGCAAGGGAAAGAGAAAGGGAGAGAGAGGAAAGGGCAAAGGGCAAAAGGGTGGGAGAAAACAAAATGCCTGGATTATATAGTGAAAGGCCTCTGGGAAAGGGGAAGTCCTGCTTCAAATAAGGGCAGGGTATGCTAGTCATGCCCTGCAGCAGGTAGAGATCTAACACTTTATTTTATTTTTATATGTGTGTGTGTAGGGGTAATGTCTATGTGAGTGTATGCATACATGTGTGTCTGGCAGTGGGTGACCGTAGAGGCCAGAAGACACATCATATCCCTTGGAGCTAGAGTTACAGGCATTTGTGAGCAGGCTGATGTGGGTGCTGAGAACTGAATTCTGGTCTTTATGATAGAGCAGTAGGTGCTCTTAACTGCAGAGACATCTCTTCAGCTTTCAAAACTACAATTTTAAATATAAAATCATTCATAGCATAATATGCCAGCACTCCTATCTCAAAATATTCTAGGAAACTAAACAATTATAATCTAAACAGCAGAAACATCAAAATAAAAGGAAAGGAATTTTGAGAAATGGCTTTTGTAACTTATTACATGTGAATAAAGAAAGATAATAGAATTGAGCATTTAAAACAAATATAATCATTACTAAAAGGACATATTTAAACACCCTACAATATCTTAGCATAATGTTCTGGAGAAGCTAAATACCCAGGATTAATTTAGAGGTCATCCACGTTATTTTTTTTAATGTAATTTATTTTATATTAATCACAGGTTAGGTACATTGTATCCCAGGCGTAGTCCCCTCCCTCATTCCCTCCCACTCTCCCCATCCCTCCCTCTTCTCCTCCCTGCCCCCTCCAAGTCCACTGATGGGGGAGGACCTCCTCCCCTTCCATCCGACCCTAGTTTATCTTGTTTCTTCAGGGCTGGCTGCAATGTCCTCTTCTGGGATCTAGCTACACTGTTACTCCCGGGCGTGTGTGGGGAAGGGTCAAAGAGCCAGCCATTGAATTCATGATAGAATAATCCCTGTTCCCCTTACTAAGGTCTCCAGTTGGATACTGAGCTACCATGGGCCACATCTGAGCAGGGGTTCTAGGTTATATCCATACATGGTCCTTCATCCACCTTATTGTAAATGTCAATTTTTCTTTCCCTTTCCTCCCCTTTCTTCCCACTCTTTCTCCCTTTAATTCATCCCTTCCTCTTTTTTTTTTTTTTAAGTACTAGGGACTGAAGCCAGGGTCTCACATAACCCAAGCAAGCACTTTATTACTGAGCTAAATATAATTATATAAACATAATTTTTTTTTTATTTTTCTATGTTCATTTGTGTTTTGCCTGAATGTATGTGTGTGAGAGGGTGTCAGATCCCCTGGAACTGGAGTTACAGACAGGTGTGAGCTGCCGTGTGGGTGCTGGGAATTGAACCTGGGTCTTCTGTGAGAACAGCCAGTGCTCTTCACCTCTGACTTATCTCTCCAGGCCCTGAGCTTTACTTTTTATTTTGAGCAAAACAACTTGCTGAGTGGCCCAGGCAGGCCTTAAGTTTACAATCCTGAGGCTTTAGCCTTCCAATATTACAGGTCTGTTCTACTGGGCCCAACTAGCTTTCTTTTTAAGGCAGAGTAATATTCCATTTTATTTGGCACACCTCAAATATTCTTTATCCATTTGGTAGTGTGTACTAAGGTTGATTCTATATTTTAGCTGTTGTAAATAATGCCAAGACAAACAGCTATCTTCAGTATACTGATTCATATATATATATATATATATATATATATATATATCCAGAAGAGACATTATTGGCTCATAAGGTCTTTCTAGTTTTCAGTTATTCCATACTGCTTGGATTTGTTTTTCGTTCTTGTTTTCTTTTTCTTTCTTTCTTTCTTTTTCTTTCTTTCTTTCTTTCTTTCTTTCTTTTTTCTTTTTCTTTTCTTTGCTTTCCCTTCCTTCTTTTCTTTCCCCCCTTTTTTCCCTTTTTGTGATAAATGATCTTATCTCACTTAATAGTCCAGTCTGGCTTCAGATTCCCAATCATGTTTTTAATTATATATGTCTATTGCGTGTGTATGTGCATGTGTGTGCACATGCACATGAAGGCCACAGGAGTTAGATCCCCTGGAGCTGGAGTTAGTTACAGTTGGTTGTGAACTAGTCCAATGTGGTTGCTGGGAATCAAACTCTGGTCCTCTGGAAAAGAAGTATGTGGTTTTGTTATGCCCGATTCACAAGATCCTCAAAAGACCACCAGGAGTCGAGTCTATTGCAAAACACAGGAGGATCTTTATTGCCATTCTCAGCTGGGATTCTCTCAGATGCCAAGGCATTGTTATCCAGCTGAGAGAGCCTTGAGCTCAGGATTTAGGGTGATTTATAGGGTAGCAGCCCTTCCCAACACACCCAAAGCAGAGGATTCAGCCTGGCAAGCTTCTATTGGTTAATACAGAAAAGGGGATGCTACATTTCAAAGCTGTTTGCTATGGGAAAGTGCCAGGACCATGAAAGTTCCAGCTTTCTTTGTTCTCTTTTGCAGGGGGGTGAGGGAAACCGGTCGGCCTTGGGCTTCAGTTTTGTCCTGTGCTGGCCTTGGGTTTTAGTCCTTAGCTGAACTGATAGACTGCTGCTAGGGGAGAGGGGTGATTAGCTCAGTTTGTGCTATCTCCAGGAGCAAGGACATCCAGGCTGGTTTCCTGGCAACAGTACCTCTAATGAGCAGAAAACATCAAGGTCAGTTATTCCCTACAGCTGGCCAAATGTCTTAAAAATTTTTTAGCTCAGTATCCCCAAAACCTAATTTTAAGTTCTTTGGTCTCTCACTCTTAACAAACTATCTATCTCTCCAGCCTTTCCTCCTACCTCTTCTCCACCTCACCTATCTATCGATCGATCTATCTATCTATCTATCTATCTATCTATCTATCTATCTATCTATCGATCATTTATTTACTTATCTATCCATTTATTTATTTATTTTTTGAGACAGCATTTCTCTGTGTAGCCCTGGCTGTCCTGGAACTTGCTCTGTAGATAAAGCTAGCCTCAATCTTTTAAGAGATCTGCCTCTGCCTCCAGAATCGTGAGATTAAAGATGTGCACAACCATGATGGACTTTGCTTCCACTTCTTAAGTGCTGAGATTACAGGCATGTACCACTATGTCCAGTTTTATTTTTAGTTTATATCAGGTACCAAATTCCACCAGCATATACAGAAGTTCTCTTTTTGTCATACCCTCACCAACACTTATTTTCTCTTAATCATTTTAAAAGCACTATCTTAACAGGTATGAGATAGTCTCACTGAAGTTTTGATTTGTACTTCCCAGATAAATGTGATATTAAATACATTTTCACAATCTCTTTGCCAAGATGGTGCTGAAAGCTAAGAAGGAAGCTCTTGCCCCCCCCCAAAAGCCGAAGCCAAATCTAAGGTCCTGAAAGCCAAGAAAGCGGTGCTAAAAGGTGTCCACAGCCACAAAAAAGAAGCTCCACTAGTCACCCAGAACCTATGGCTCTAGAGGCAGTCCAAACACTCTCAAAAGAGCACACCCAGGAGAAATGAGTTTGAGCACTATGCTATCATCAAATTCGTCCTGACCATGGAGTCTCCCAGTCTTGGAGGATCATTCTAAAATTCTGTTTTCATTGATTTGTTTGTTCATGCTTTTTTATTTTTGGTTTTTTGAGATGCGGTTTTTCTTCGCAGCTCTGGATGTCCTGGAACTCACTATTATGTAGACCAGGCTGGCCTTGAACCTGGAGATCTGGAAAGCCACTTGCCTCTGCCTCCCAAGTGCTGGGATTAAAAGTGTATGCCACCACCACCCGATGTTGTTCTTTTTCCTTAGGTTTTACTAATTTCTAGAGGACATGGAGACTATTTAGTATTTTAATCTATATTTTGTTCATCTACTTATTTGCTATTTAGATCTCTTTGAGGTTGTTATTTAGATCTCTGTGAGGAACTGTTGTTCTTTATTCTCTTGCCTTTTCTTATTGATTTATAGAAACTCTTGATATATTTGAGATATTTGTTCACTACATACATTACTGTTATCTTCTCCCACTACGACTTTGTTTTGACTCTGTCTGCTGATAAACAGAAGTGCTTGATGTTAATATAGCCTGAGATTTCTATTGGTTTTGGTGTTTGTTTGGTTTTTTACTGGGGGAGGCTTCTTTTCCCCCAGTGTTTTGAGACAAGGCTGGCTTTGAAGTGGCTATGAAGTCCAAGCCTTGAACTTACTTAACAGTTTTCCATCAGCCGGCTGAATGCTGAGATTGCAGTTGAGAACTACTACACACAGCTCTGCTCAAATTTTTTAACAGTCTTTTACTCCACCACATATCAAGAAGCAATAATAAGTACATTAATTAAGACAGTTCTTTACAAAACTAACCTGTAAGTGCTGAAAGAAAACACTGTACTGTTGCTGGTGTATACTCTGTGGGTATACATAGGTATATTCACAGACCACAGATGCAAATGTACTGAACAAGTACAGATATTTTTCTTGAAATTATTCCATAAAGAATAACTAGTTGTACATTTACTTACATTAGACTATGTATTGTAAAAACATATGGGAAGGTGTATACAGGTGACATGCAAATACCAATCTATTTTGTATAAAGGTTTTCAGCGTCCATGGATTTGCATATTTACAAGGAATCCTGAAACTAATCCCTTGTGAACATAAAGTGATAACTTTATGTTCTGTCGGACTCCTGGCATGGTTTACAGGTGCTCGAATTTTTTTTTAATGTTTAACCTGGATTAAAAACAAAACAAAACAAAATAAAACACCCTGATTTCCCTTTTAAAAAGATTTACTTATTTTATTTTATAAGTATGAGTTTTGTTTGCATGTCTGTCTGTACAGTATATGCATATAGTAGAAGGCAAGAGAGGGCATCAGATCCCCATGGAACTGGAGTTACAGCTGTTTCTGAGCCACCATGTAGGTGCTGGAATCAACCTTGGTCTTCTAGAAGAGCAGTCAGTAGGTTATCTTAAACACTGAGTTATCTCTCTGGCCCCTTAAGCTCTTTTAAAAGACAGAATTTAACCATGTTGGTAGCAGCAATGCACATCTTTAATCCCAGCACTCAGGAGGCAGAGGCAAGTGATGTTTGTGAGTTCCGAGGCCAGCCTGGACTACAATGTCAGTTCCAGGACAGCCAAGGCTACAAAAAGATACGCTGTCTCACAAAAACAAAACAACAAAACAATAGAATTTTATTAGGCAACTTTATTGAGTAAATTCCTGTAAAATCAGAAAAATACAATTAAAACTTAACTACCATATCCATACTTGAATCAGGAAATGGTGCTGGATGTCTAGGGAAATGGCTCACTATGTAAAAAGCAGTTCTGCACATGCCTAAAGGCCTGAATTCTGATTCTCCAAAACGACAAAAACTGGACTCCCCATGTCTCTATGGGATGATGGGAGGAAGGTACAGGAGAATCTCCAGAAATTCATACAGAGCAGCAGAATCTTTGTCTCAAACAAAGTGGAAAGGTAAGAACAGACACCTGAAAGTTGTCCTCTGATCTTCACACTTGTGCTATGATACACAGGCACCTGCCCCTTCTTTTCCAAAACACACACACCACATCACACACAAGTAAGAGAAGGCCTAAAAGACAACAGTGCTGGGATACAGCTCAATATTAGAATGTTAGTCTAGCACACATAGGGTAGTGTGTTTGCTACCACCAAGGAAGAAAAGGAAGAAATGAAATATTCTCTAAACACATCAGGGCTGAAAATGAAAGAACACTTATGAAATTATAGACTTCAGGCCAGATGTTGGAACATAACTACAGCTATATTAAAAGTTATGTTTAAAAGTCTTTAATACATTGGTGCTGGAGAGATGGCTAGCAGTTAACAGTACTCACTGCTTTTGCAGAGGACCTGAGTTTAATTACCAACACCTACTTGACAGTTCACAACCACCTATAACTCCAGTTTTAAGAGATCCATGCCTCTACTCACTTCCACAGACTCCTGAACAAATGTGGTGCACACACACACACTTTCCTTCTATCAAGCAATTATTCTAGGAAAACAAAAAATGACCCAAATTATATATCAATATAATTGAGCATAATGACCAATTAAAATGAATGACATTGTGATAACTATGGCTATTAAAAGGCCTCTGATACAATTCAAGAACCATGCCTAATAAAAATGCAAAATAAAAAAGGAAAATAACAGTGATACCACCAAGAAAGTAAAATGACAGAATGGAAGAAAATATTCATGAATCATATATCTAATATACACACACACACAAATATATATAGCCCTGCCAATTCAATAATTCAAGGACAAGTAATCCAACTTAATTTCTAATGAAAGACTAGATAAGGCTGTTGGTGTACTTAAAAAAATCTTTTATTTACGTTTCTTATATCTTTTTCTCCCTATTCTACTCCAATCCTTTCTAACACCCAGACAACCGGTAGGAGAGAGAAAAGGTTAGTGGGAGAGGGAGTACCATTCTCTTAGCTACTTCCTGCTGGTCAGGGTCATCAGGTTCCTTGAAGCCAGTCCAGTTTCAGTAGATCTCCAATTTCTTGTTTCACAACAACAACCAGGAGCAGCAAGGGGAAGCAGGAGCAGCATTGTTGTTTCTCTAATCTCCGTACTGTCTGGGCTCTGGAATTTATTTTTTTCTCCAGAGTCTCAGATTTAAACTATTGGCACCTGGCAAGGAGCCCCTTTCAGAACCCACAGGAAACAAACAGTCTGTCACTGTGGACCATCTGAATCAGTCCTATATCCCACACCTGGGACCAAAATGAAAACATGTTTACATCCACAACATGAGGCAATGTCAGCAACCGCAGGAACACACAGCCCACCACAGCCATCAGCAGTTTGAGGAATTGATTCCTTTCTCCACTCAGATAAAATTGTATTCCTGGCAACATTGCAAAAGAAAATTTGAGGATGAGCCAGAATGAAGCAAGTTTACAACACAGTTTAAAAGAAGCTGAAATGTTAGGTTAAAAGTTTTTATATATTTAAACATATATTATATATATATATATATTTCTTATCTTAATATACTGGCTAGTTTTATATCAACTTGACACAATCTAGAGTCATCAGAGAGGAGGGAGCCTCAATTGAGAAAACATCTCCATAAGATCCAGCTGTAGGATATTTTCTTAATTAGTGATTGATGTAGGAGGGTCCAGCCCATTGTTGGTGCTAACCCTGGGCTTGCAGTCTTGTGTTCTATAAGAAAACAGGCTGAGAAAGCCATTGGAAGCAAGCTAGTAATCAGCAACCCTCCATGGCCTCTGTATCAGCTCCTGCCTGATACAGTTTTGTGCCCTGTTTGAGTTCCTGTCCTGGCTTTCTTTGATGATAAACATTGATATGAAATGTAAGCTAGATAAACCCTCTCCTCCCCAACTTGCTTTTGGTTATGGTGTCTCATCACAGCAATAGTAACCCTAAATCAGCCATTTAAAGACGATCCTTAGGCTGGAGAGATGGCTCAGGGGTTAGGAGCACACTGTGCTCCTCCAAGGGCCTTTATTCAGTTCCTGGCAGCCACATGGTGGCTCAAAATCATCTATAATGTGATCTGACAGAGCACTAATATATATAACATAAATAAATATTTAAAAAAGACTATCTTTTTTGGTTGTTTTTGTTTTGCTTTGAGTCAGGGTCTATGTATATATGTATCTTTGGCTGGCCTGGAACACACTATGTAGACCAGGCTGGCTTCAAACTCATAGAGATACATCTACTTCTGCTCCCCCAAATGCTGGAATTAAGAGTGGGATTAAAGGCATAGGTCACCAGACCTGGAAAGACTTTCCTTTTATAAATAAAATTGTTAGGTTTCTCTATTAACTACACTGTTTATGTTTAGGAATGAGAGAGAAGTGCTAATACAGTGAAACACTAAGTTACATGATTCTAAGTAAGCACAGCTCCTTTGTCATTCATACCCCTATTTGAAAACATGTACTCTCTCTGTGGGGAATTTTAGCTGCATAGGTTAAGTTCAAGTTTCCTGGCTGTCAGTCAACAAAAATAGCAAACTAGATCACAGGCTGAGAGGCTTCTTTTCCTTTTCAAGTCCCTTCATTTTTCCTGGCTTGCTGTTCTACTTCATCAAGACTGCAATTGCAGCTTCTAAAGAGGAAAGCAGAAGGACCTCAGTGTCTACCCCAGCCTGAACTTTAGAATTACACAAGATCTGTCCTGGGGTTGGAGAGATGACTGAGCACTTAAAAGTACTTGCTTCTCTTCCAGAGGTCAAAAGTTCCCAGCACCCATGTTAGGTTGTTCAGCTCTAGGGGAAACTGGCATCCTCTTCTAGCCTCTATGGGTACCTGCACACATATGGTACTCACACACTCTTATATACAAATAAGAATAAACTCATAAAAGATCTATCTCAAAACAAACTGAAAGGAAAAGAGACAAAGGATTTGAATAGACAGTTTTCTAAAAAGGATGTATGCATATTGCAGTAAGTACAAGAGCAGGAATGCACATTAAAACCAGAGTGGGGGCTGGGGTTATATCTCTCTAGTAGAATACTTGCCTGGCATGTGTGAACCCCTGAGTTCAATACTCAGTACACCCATCCCAACAAAATAGCAATCCTAAAATTAAAAAAAAAAAAACCTACAATTTGATACCTACTAGGATGACCCAAATAAACAACAAAAGCTACCAACAGTAACAAGGGTTAGTGAATAATCTCATTTATGTGTGGAACCTCAAAGGGCAAACTTCACAGAAGCATAAAGTAGAATGGTGGATGCCAGGGATTCCAGAGGAAGGTAGAAAGAGGGAAATAGTGTGATGTTGGTGAAAGGTTACAATCTTCAGTTATTCAAGATGAATTAGTCGGGGATATTCAGTAATATATTGCATTGTATACATTGTATACAATATATACATTGTATAACTGACAGTTGCCAAGAAAGAATGTCTTAAGTGTTTACATAGATACATACACATACAGACACACACTTAGCAAATATGTGAGGTGATAGTTGTATCAATTGGCTTGAGTGTAATTATTATTTTACACTGTGACTATGTATCACGATAGAGTTGTGCATCTTCAATATATATATAATTTTTCTTTGTGGCGCATGTTAGGCAAATGTTCTACCACTAAACTACATTCTTAGCCCACATTTTTTTAATTAAATTTTTTTTTTAATTTTTGAGGCAGTGCCTTCCTGTGTAGTAGTACAGGCTGGCTTCTTATTCTCAATCCTCCACAATTTCCTAAGCCTCCCCGTTGCTGGGATTATACTACTGCACAGTTTTCATTTCTTTACAGAGGCTCCTATACCTTATAAAATGTATATTAAATAAATATTTATGTTTCTTCTCCTGCCAATATCTCAGACCTAGCAAAAAAATCTATCTCTATAAAATAAGATGTGCACAGATGCTCACAGTTGTATTATGGTAGTAACTAAAATGTGAGAACAAGTCAAATTTCCATCAACCGATTAATGGATAAACAAAATGTACCATGAAGTTTTATTCAGTAATAAAAAATGAGTACATCTGTATCTCCATATTAATATGTTCACCACAGATTCTGACAACTGAAAATGAAATATTGGAAAAACATCTGCATGTGTACATTTTTCTCATTTTCTACAAAATGCAGGTGATAGCATTTATATCACATTAGGTATTACAAATAATATAGAGGTGATTTCACACACAGGATGTTCAAGGGTTATATACAAATAACATGCAATTTAAAAGGAGGGACATGGGTGTTTGCATATTTTGGTATCTGTAGAATTCCTGCTACCATTTCCCCCTCAGATTTTGAGGGACACTACTTTTGAAATACTTAAATGAATGAAATACATTATAGGGTGGGCTTTGCCAGAGGCTGAGGAGAGGAAAAAGTGAAGAGTCTCTGTTTAACAGATATATTCGTTTATTTTCTGTTGCTGTAGCAAAATATCCAAGGATAGATATTAGGCTTTGTTTTGGAGGCTGCAAGTCCAAGATGCAGGTGCTTCCATAATGGATGGCATCACAATAATGAGAACACATGGAGAAGAGTTTACACAATAAAACAAGAAGCCAGAAGGATTCAGGATCCTACTTTGCTTTGCTTTTTTTTTTTTCTTTCCTTTTTTACAATTTACTTTCATGGGAACATTGCCCCTCTCTGAGAGGCAACCCCAGTGACTTAACCTACATTCCATTAGTTCCAACCTCTTAAAAGTTCCACCATCTCAATACCACCATACTGGGGACCAAGCTTCCCAAAGAGGAACCTTTTGGAGAAATGCAATAAAAGCATATTCAAACCAATTCAACAAGGGCCAAGTTTCACTTATACAAGATAATTAAATTCTAGTGTCTGCTGTGCAAGGCAACACTGTATCTATAGTTAATAGTGCAATCAAAAATGTTGAAAAGGGCAAATCTTAGCCCCTTGATGGGTGGATTTTAAGATGATAGGTGAATTTTATGATACATGAATTCAATAATGCTGTTGGTGATCATACAGCTAGTAAGTGGCTGAACAGGGCTTCAAACCTGGTGTTTGCCTTGGGGCAGATGGTAAATAAATGTTTGCTAATTGGATAAACAAATGAATGGGTAAAAAAAAATTACCTTCCACTCTTTAATAAAAATGCTCATTATTTTTATTAACCTCAGCAATAAACACAAATATTCTCTTTCAATACCACTCACCATTGTACAGAATACACTAGTAGCTAATGCAATAGAAGATGACAATCAGAATAAACACTTGAAGACTATCATTTTTAACACAATGTGATATAGTATCCAGGGAAAGCCACAAACTATAAAAAAGCAACTAGCTTTCATATTAGAATTTGATAATTAGATTAGATAATAAATAAAATTATAAAAATCAACAGATTTTCTCTATGGAAATAGAACAAAATTGTGCATTGTGGTTTGTTTGGGGGTTTTGGTTTGTTTATTTGGTGGGAAGATTGGTTTTGGCTTGTTTTTGGAGACAGGGTGTCACTATGTAGCACTGGCGACCTGTAACTCACTATATAGACCAGGCTGGCCTTGAAATCACAAAAATCTCCCTGCTTTTGCTGCCCACAGTCCTGGGATTAAAGGCTTATTCTACCACACCCAACATCCCAACCGGATGGGATTTAAATGGGATTTGGTGATCTGAATTTGATGCAAGGACACTGAACTATCTCCTAAGTCCTTGGTTTTATCATATTTAAAAGGATAAATGTTGGCTGGGTATTGTAGTACCTACCTACAATCCCAGCAGCTGAGAACCTGAGGCAGGAGAATCATGGATTTGAGGCTACTTTTGGCTACACAGTGAGTCCAGGCCAACTTTAATCAGAGAAAGAAGCCTTTTCAGTGAACAGTAGTGGATGCGGAGTCATGGCTGCACAAAGTGATGCTGAGAATAAGTGACAGATAAGTGAGTGCTTGGCCCTAAACAATATACTATAGGGACCATTATGAAAGAGGAGGCAGAAAGAATATAGGAGTCAGAAGTTAGGGAGAAAGGCTACAAAATGTTATCTTCTAGGCAAGACACAACTGTTGCAATCATGAACTCATAGCAGCTGTGGATGCCTGCACTATGTCTGCACAAAACAGGCCCATCAACAGTCAAGCATGGGTGTGGCTCATGGGACCCAATCTCACACTGCTAAACTATTTGTTACTAATAGATTTAGGGAGAGGAGAAATCACTGTTTTTAGCTGTTTACCAACCAGTGAACCCACCATGCTCCAATGGATAGTTCCAATCAGACAGTCACACAGATGGCTGTGTTTAAACTAAATGGGCCAATAAAACAAAAACAAAACTCACAAATCTGGGAAAGGAACTAGTAAAGGAGGGGGTTCGGGTTTGATAGGGATAGAAAGAAGATAAAAGACGGTAAAGGGAAAGAGTAATCAAAATGAACTATATACATGTGTGAAATTGTCAAAGAACAAACTTAAAAAATAAGACAATAAAAATATTCAAATAAATATAAGGCATATATTTATTTAAGAATAAAAGGATAACTCACTAGGCAAAACATGAAACTTAGAACTCAGAAAGGAAAATATAGATACATCCATTCAAACCAGGCTTAAAATTTGTCTGATTATACATAAAGACAGCTTTAAAAACTAAGAAATAAAGAAATATATGTTGGACATGGTAGTTCATGCCTTTAATCCCAGCAGTCAGAGGTAGAGGCAAGTGTATCTCTGTCAGTTCAAGGCCAGCCTGTTCTACATAGTGAGTTCTAAGACAGACTATAGAGCAAGACGCTGTTTAAAAAAAACAACTAAACACAAATATAGTTATGATAAGTGCCAGAAAGCTAATATTCACAAATTAGTAATAAAACACTTAAAGAACAGAGGACATAAAAACTTTTTAAAGTATATTCTATGGATAGTAATTATGAAATATGTCCAAACACTAATTGATGGGAAAGTGTACATCAAAGCAAACTACAGCTACTGTTGTATTTGGCCACTGGAATGGGGAAAATGAACAAAGAAGCAACAATATTTATGAGAAAGGATATTGGAATGAACCCTTCTTTTATTTGTTCCTGATAGGAATTCCAATTTAATTAAAAAAAATGGGGGAGGGAGGGACTTGGAGAGATGGATCAGAGAGTAAGAGAATGTAATGCTCTTCCAAAGGCTATAACTTCTATTCCCAACACTCATTTCAGGTAGCTAACAACTATCTGTAATTCTAGCTCAAGGAGGGTCCTTCTGGCCTTTTCAGGCACTTGCACTCACATCCACATTTAGCTACATCATTAAAAAAAATAAAAATAAAGCCGGTCGCAGTGGTGCACACCTGTCATCTCAGCACTCTGGGAGGCAGAGGCAGGAGGATCACTGTGAGTTCGAGGCCAGCCTGGTCTACAAAATAAGTCCACGACAGCCAAGGCTACACAGAAAAACCCTGTCTCAAAACCCAATAATAATAATAATAATAATAATAATAAATTTTAAAAGTGGGAGGAGGAGGGAGATGGCAATCTGGTAAAAGCATTTGCCACAGAAGCTTCATGATCTGAGTTTGATCCCCAAAACCCATATAAAAAGCCAAATGCAGTGGTATGCATCAGTAATCCCAGCTCTCCTTTGGGGAAATGGGAGGTGGAGATAGGTGTAGACAATGCAGAAACAAGAGAGATTCTGCCTCAGAAGCAAGGTGCAAAGGGAGAACACACTCCCTGAAATGTTCCTCTGTTCTCCACATCTGTGCCATGGACCATGCAACACACACACAATTATTTTTGGAAAATGATTTGGTGGTGTATATCTTGAACATCAATCCCTGAATCTAGTGACTCAGCTGACATGACAGTCTTTGATCATAATTTAAAAACTAATAATAATACAAATGTTAACAGTTTGGTAAATAAAAATCTTATATTAAAAAAGAACAAAATGAAAATTTTATTTTTAAATAATGAGGGATTAGGGGATCTGAGACAATAATCACAATAGAATTCAGAAAACAATAGAAATAAGTTGTAGTGGAAATCTTACATTTCAAAACTTGTAGTTCTAGAAAGATGGTTCAAAAGATATAATTGCGGGGCAAACCTAACAATCTGAGTTTGATCACCAGAAGGAGAGAACCAATTCCCAAAAGCTGTCCTCTGACCTCCACCCTTGATACATACTTTTACACAGACATCACAAACAATAATAAGAACTTGCAACATAAGTCCATATGGGGCACATACCTGTAATTCCAGCAACTGAGAGGTTAAGACAAGAGGATCCCAAATTTGATGTCAGGTTGGATCATACAGAGAGTTCCAAGGCATTTGGGCCAAAACAAAGACTGTCTCAAAAAAAAAAAAAAATACACACCTACGGAAGATATACAAGAAGGAGGACCCAGGTTGGGATGATCAATGCTCGTTTAGATGAACAAATGGGATGGACATTGAATGGAGGAGAAAACAAGCAACAGGACAGGAGCATACCAAAGAGGGCCTCTGAAAGAATTGATATAGCAATGTATCAAAGCAGATATTAAGACTCACAACCAAGCCTTCGGCAGAGGGCGGGGAATAATAATAAAAATAGGGGAAGTTAGTAAGACTTGGGGAGAACAAGACTTCCACAAAGACCAAATTGAGCAGGGCACAGGGGTCTTTTATGAGACAGTTTCTCCAACCAAGGACCATGTATGGATATGGCCTAGAACCCTTGCTCAGATGTGGCCCATGGTAGCTCAGTGTCCAACTGAAGACCCTAGTAAGGGGAACAGGGACTGTTTCAGTCATGAACTCGATGGCTGGCTATTTGACCCTCTCCCATACAGGCCAGGGAGTAACACCCTGGCTAGATCCCAGGGGAGGACATTGCAGCCAGCCCTGAGGAGACAAGATGATCTGGGGTCGGATGGAAGAGGAGGAGGTCCCCCCCACCCCCGTCGGTGGACTTGGAGGGGGTGGGGAGGAGATGAGGGAGGGATGGGAAGAGTCAGAGGGAATGAAGGAGGGGGCTAAGCCTGGGATGCAAAGTAACTAACCTGTGATTGATATAAAAATAAATAAATTACATTTAAAAAATATATCTTTCAAGTTGAAAAACAGCTTTGCATTACAACCTGCAATGGATGATTCTTACAAACAAGTGTGCTATTATAAGAAATACAACCTAAATTAAATCAATCTAAATCGCTTCTGAACTTTGTCAATTTAATAAATTTACATTGATCAACGTTAAAAAAATAAAAAAATAAAAAGAAAGAAAAAAGAAATAAGAACAAGACACTGGTAAGAGAAAGTACATCGTTAGCATTTTCAAGGTCCTGGGTTCAATCCTTAGCACTTCTAAACAAACAAACAAGAATAAAATATTAAGGAAAAAAAACAAAGAAACAATGAAAGGGCAGATATAATCAAGGGCAGAAATTCATGACAAGGTAAAGAAAGATACATAAGGAACAGCCAAGTTAAAAAAAAAGTATCTCAGAAACAAGGATAACAAGGATCACTTGTTAGTGACTCCTACATGGATCAGATCTGATTCCATAGACTCCTATCAGTTCCCCCCAAAACATACCAAATAGACCCAAGCCCACATTTTACAGACCTACCATTCACCTTGCAAGTGACTCTAGGGATTCTTCATGCTCACTCACAGATACCTAAAGACCTCGGGTCACTTACTGCAGGTTTCCTTCCCATCTTTCATCTTAAACACTAAATGAATGCATCACTAATGCACAAACCCCAGTCAACTCACTGTATCTTCTCATCAGGGGCCCCTGAGAATCTTGATATTCATGCCCTGACACCCCTGAGTAAAAATCTTACCTCAGGGTAAGATCTTAACTAGCCCTAAATCTGTTAAACTCACTCTGGTCCCTACACTGTTTGGAGTGGTCTTTTCATCCCCAGACTCACTGGGCACACTCTTAGTGTCACCAAATAATCTATGGCTGGCCATCAGCAACAACCGCTGCACTTACACTATGTTTAGGTGTGAGTGCTAGTCGAAGAAGAGGCTGGCTTTCTGAGGTTCTTCAGTGACTTTTGTCAGACCAGGAAGGTGGCTAGCCCGTTGGGAGACGCTCTACCAGAACCGCCATATTATGAGGATTTTCATTTGCCCCGAGTCACTTTATCTTCTCTAGTGTGGTTTCTCGGGGACGGGAGATGGTGGACAGCACGGGTCTGCGTCACTCTGCTGCAGCTTCCGGGACAGTCACCTCGCAGGCCCGGCCTGAGTGAATAGGCAAGCTAAGGAGCTTAGCTCAGGTCTCAGGCCTCAGATGTCCTAGACAGGGCCCCAGCCCTACTCCCACACCCTCTAGCGGCTCAGCTTCTATCAAATGCCAAGCATGCCTCTGAGCCCACCTGGAGGCGCCACTGTCATAAGCTCTGCCACTGTCTGGGGCCACGGATAGGATGTGTTTCATGTCGGAAACCACTAACATCTGGGCAGTCACTGAACTTGTGCAGTTGCGGGGTGGTGGTGGTGGGGGGAAGTGTGTGTGTGGTGAGGATATGGGATCAGGGAAAGAGAAGAGGTGTCATAGTGTAAGACAGGCCTGGAAGCCGAAGCCCTGGCAATGGATGTTTCTCCATTATAGGTGATTCCACATTGGAGACCAAGGATCACTGGAGGGAAGTCATAGGGTGTGGGTGGCAGCTGCCGTGGGGCTACCTTAGCTCACTTTCAAACTCCAGTTACAAGTCTTTTCTGTTTCCTTCACTGTTCTTAAACAGTGAGGTTAACGTTTTAAGATCCACTTAAAAAACGGTTTCTTTTTAAAATTAATTTATTTTTATTAATTACAGTTTATTCACTTTGTATCCCAGCTGTAGCCTCCTCCCTCAACCCCTCCCAATTCCACCCTCCCTCCCTCATCCCCCCCCCATGCTCCTCCCCAAGTCCATTGATAGGGAGGTCTTCCTCCCTTTCCCTCTGACCCTAGCCTATAAGGTCTCATCAGATTTGGCTGCATTGTCTTCCTCTGTAGCCTGGTAAGGCTCCTCCCTCATCGGGGGAAGTGATCAAAGAGCCAGACACTGAGTTCATGTCAGAGACAGTCCCTGTTCCCATAACTAGGGAACCCACTTGGATACTGAGCTGCCATGAGCTACATCTGTGCAGGGGTTCTAGGTTATCTCCATGCATGGTCCTTGGTTGGAGTATTAGTCTCAGAAAAGACCCCTGTTGCCACAATTTTGGTTCTGTTGAGCCTGTCCCCTCTAGGTCTTTCTATCTCCCCCTTCTTTCATAAGTGCATTCCCTGCACTCTGCCCAAAGTTTGGCTATGAATCTCAGCATCTGCTTTGATACCCTGCAGATAGGCTCCTGTCCTGTTCCCTGTTTTCCCCTTCTTCCGATGTTGAGATTTCACCTTACACCTGTCAGAAAGGCTAAGATCAAAATCTCAAGTGACAATATATGCTGGAAAGGATGTGGAGAATTGGGACCCCTCCTCCATTACTGATGGGAATGCAAACTTGTACAACCACTTTGGAAATCAATCTGGCGCTTTCTCAGACAATTACGAATAGTGCTTCCTCAAAGATCCAGCTATACCACTCCTAGGCATATATCCAAAATATGTGCAAATATACAGCAAGGACATTTGCAGCTTTATTTGTAATAGCCAGAATCTGGAAACAACCCAGCTGTCCCTCAATGGAACAACGGATACAGAAATTGTGGTACATTTTACACAATGGAATACTACTCAGCAATTAAAAAGAAGGAAATCATAAAATTTGCAGGCAAATGGTGGAAACTAGAAAAGATCATCCTGAGTGAGGTATCCCAGAAGTAGAAAGACACACATGGTATATACTCACTTATAATTGGATATTAGACATATAATATAAGATCATACTATAATCTGTACACCAAAAGAAGCTAAGCAGGAAGGAGGACCCTGGGTAAGATGATCAATCCTCATCCAGAAAGACAAACAGGAAGAGCAAGAAAAAAACGTATTTCTTTAAACTGGTTTTATTTCCCTCAGAGTTTGCTTTCAACACCTGTCTTGATCCCTCAATTATTTAGCACCCCAATTTGAAACTTGCAAACAACCAGCACCTCCTATGCTTTCTAATGTGTTCCTCGTTTTCTTCTAGCCCTCTTATCAACACCTTTAATGGCTGTATTTATATAAGCCTTCTGCTGATATATAAATTATCTAACATGTTCCATTGACTTTTCCTACCACATTCCTCTCTTAAAGTGGCTTTAATACCGACGTTTCTACCAACAGTTTTAGGCAATCTAGACTTATTCCAAAGCTGCATTTTAGGTGCTTATCACAGTAACACTCTTCCTCTAGTGTCTAACTGTGTTATTCTTCCTATTGTAACTAACAAATCACCCCACCCCCAAATTGGTCACTTAAAGCAGAAATTTGACTAATGAGTATGGTGATGAATGCCTTTAATCCCAGGACTCAGGAGGCAAAGACAGATATGGATCTCTGTGGGTTCCAGGCCAGCCTGATCTACAAAGAAAGTTCCAGGTTAACCAAGATTACACTGTGTGATCCTGCGTGCGCGCACACACACACACACACACACACAGAGAGAGAGAGAGAGAGAGAGAGACAGACAGACAGACAGACAGACAGACAGACAGACAGACAGACAGACGATATATATAAGATAATCCATTGTTATTTTGTCTAGTTTCTGGCGGCTGCTAGCTTTCCTTGGCTTGTGTGTACATAACTTTGTTTCTATAGTCACATTTTCTCCTCTTCCATTTATGCCATCTATTTTTGCTTCTTTCTTGTGATTTGTATTTAGGGCCCAGCTGGATAATTCACGATAATTTCTTCATCTCCAAATGCTTAATGCAATCATAATGGAAAAGTCTTCTTTTTTTCATATAAGGACACTGATTAAGGCATGGATCTCCATTGGGGGTTGTGTCATTATTCAGGTTACCTCGGTGAGAGAAGAATGTCTATTTCAACCAAGAAAACTGAGGAATTAACTTGCATAATTTTAGCACTATGCAAAAACAACAGAAGAGGGAGCTCTGACATTTGAAAAATCTACCCTGAACCCCACCTTCTTCAGAAAGTTTAAGAACATTAGTTTAATATAAAGAAGAGCAACATAAATGAACTGTAAATATCCCATGCAGCTATAAGAATGAGAGAGTAAGGGATAAGATGTTAGAGACAGTGAAACCATGTTAGGGCCACTAGTTCACAACAGATAAAGATTGTAACCAGGTATTTGGAACAAACTATGTGACATTATGAAAAGTATTCAAGACAAGTAAAGAAAAACTTAAGAACTACCAGAAAAACCCAGAAACAATGGTAGGTTTTCGTAAATATAAGAAAGAAAACATTCAGAAGACTAGATTATTTTGAGTTAATTTTGTATCCAGACACTTTGCTGAAGGTGTTAATGAGCTGTAAGAGCTCTCTGGTAGAATTTTTGGGGTCACTCAGGTATACTCTCATATCATCTGCAAATAGTGATACTTTGACTTCTTTCTTTCCAATTTGTATCCCCTTGATCTCCTTCGATTGTCTTATTGCTCTATCAAGGACTTCAAGTACTATGCTGAAGAAATATGGAGAGAGGACAGCCTTGCCTTGTCCCTGATTTCAGTTGGATTGCTTTAAGTTTTTCTCTGTTTAGTTTGATGTTGGCTATAGGCTTTCTGTACATTGCCTTTATTATGTTCAGGTATGTGCCTTGTATCCCTGATCTCTCCAATACTTAAACATAAACATAGATTTTTGTCAAATGCTTCTTCAGCATCTGAGGAGATTATTATGTGTTTTTTTTCTTTCAGTTTGTTTATATGATGGATCACATCGATGGGTTTCCATATATTGAACCACCCCTGCATACCTGGATAAAGCCTACTTGGTATTAGTGGATGATATCTTTGATGTGTTCTTGGATTTAGTTTGCAAGTATTTTGTTGAGTATTTTTGCATCAATGTTCATAAGGGAGATTGGCCTGAAATTCTCTTTTTTTGTTGGGTCTTTGTGAGGTTTAGGTACTAAGGTGACTGTGTTTCATAGAATGAGTTGGTAGTGTTCCTTCTGTTTCTAATTTGTGGAATAGTTTGAAGAGTATTGGTGTTAGCACTTCTTTGAAGGTCTGGTAGAATTCTGAGCTGAAACCATCTGGCCCTGGGCTTCTTTTTGAGATAACCTGGAACCCTTGCACAGATTTAGCCCA
>CM053742.1:118165961-118180713 GCA_028658305.1 Pachyuromys duprasi
AATGGTAACAGGGACTGTCTCTGACATGAACTGATTGGCCTGCTCTCTGATCACCTCCCCTGAGGGGAGAGCAGCCTTACCAGGCCACAGAGGAAGACAATGCAGCCACTCCTGATGAGACCTGATGGATTAAGATCAGAGGGAAGGGGAGGAGGACCTTCATTATCAGTGGACTGGGGGAGGAGCACTGGTGGGGAAGAGGGAGAGAGGGTGGGATTGGGAGGGGAGGAGGGAGGGAGCCACAGGGGGGATACAAAGCGAATAAAGTGCAATTAATAAAAAAAATTTAAAAAATATAAAGAAAAAAGAAAAAAAGAAATTCCCGCAAAGGAAACACTATAGAAAAAATTTTAAAATTCATATATAAAAAAGAGTAAATTAAACTTCAAATGACACAAAGCAAATAAGCACAATGTGTGATGACTTAAGAGAAACAGAAAGAAAGTAGCACTTGGTAGGCCGAGGTATGGGGATAGTATGTTTGAGGCCACTTTGAGCTGCCAAGTGAGTTCAAGGCCAGCCTGAAGTATATGATAAAACCCAAAAAGAAAACTAGAAAGGTAAAAGGAGAAGTTTGGTTGGTTGGTTGGTTTTTCAAGACATGTTCTCACTACATAGCTCTGGCTGTCCTGGAATTTACTCTGTAGACCAGGCTGGCGTCAAACTCAGATATCTGCCTGCCTCTGCCTCCTCAGTGCTGGGATTAAAAGTGTGTGTTATAATCTGATAAGAAAGTATGTTTTAGAAATAAGAAGTGGTAAAGTGCTTACCTGGTGTTGAATAAGGACCTGGGTTCCATCATATACACACACGCACACAGGCATGTGCACAAACACAAACACGATAGCAAATAGCCAAGCCAAAAGTAGTGGTGCAGAACACAGAAAGAGAGGCAGAGTTCAAGACTACGTGAGTTTGAGATCAATAGGGGCTACACCGTATTGATAATAAGGAATATGAAAATAGTCATAATTCTACCCCACAAAATCCAAAAGAAAATTTGAAAAACCCAAATAGAAAACATACAATTAGTTGGGTAGTATTAACATCATATTCAATTTTACCGATGCAAAGCTTAGGAACGTTGAAGACACAATAGTGCAAACTATCCAAACTGAAATGCAGAAAGAAAAAGAACAAAAAATGAACAGACTATCAGCTGTGGGATAAATTCAAGTGTGAGTGTGTGGGAGAAGAGGTTTGTTGCAGAGGTGTGTGCAACCTAAGAAAATATTTGAGATACCATGTACCTGAGAATAAGAATATCCCTCCACAGTGAACAGCAAGAGATTCTGTTCTCTCCAACTACTGAAAATGAAACCATCATTATGTTTGACAGCAACCCTTGGCACCAGAATAAACTGGAACCTCGGGCAACATCAGAAAATTGAATATGAGCCAAAGGATTTATACTAAGCAAAACTACTTTTCCATTGTAAAGGACTCAGACAAACTGGGTCAACATTCAAGAACGCCAGGCCTATTGTATGTTATAAGTCCTTCCTGAGGGATCTGTTAAAGAACAGGACATCTGGATTGATGACAGGCACTGAACGAAAAACTAAGTAATACCAGCTAAAAACAAGACATGTGGTAATGGTTCTGGTAGAATAGTTACTATATAACTGTAAAAAAAAAAAAACATTGTTGGAAGATAATGAGGTGAATAAAGCAGCAGTTCTAAACTATTCTTAATAGTTACATCAATGGGGTTAACACTGTTATTCTGAGTTGCCTAGAAAGTTAAGAGTTTCAGGATGTTTGATCCTATAGTGAACCCGGGATTGTGAACTGTGAGAACCTGTTTCTTGTTTGGTGTGAGTCAGCCCTAGCACACACCTTTAATCCTAGAGCTTTCTGCACACAGAATTTAATAAAGTTAATCCTAGGTCCAAAGGCAGAGTAAGAAACCAGCTGACAGGGATTAATTAAAAAGGAGCAGCATTGAGTTGAAGGGTATTTAAGACAGCATGGAGAAAAAGTTTTCAGCTCTTTAGCTCTTCAGCTCCTTGGCCTTCAGCTTTCAGCTCTTTGGCTCTATGGCCCTGAGCTTTTGGCTTTCTCCTCCTGGGATACTGGCTGAGCTAGCAGGCCTTTTTCTCAGGGTTAGCCAAGCTTTAAGTTTTGGATTTTGAGCCTTTTCCTTCTGGGATGTGAGGTGAGTAGGAATGTCAGCTGAATGCTTTCTCTGCCTCTCTGAGCTAGCAGATTTTCACCCCAGCATCTGGCTCCTGAGTCTTCATTGGTAAAATCAAACAATTTGGGATTTTCTTTTTCTTTTCTTTTTTTAAACAACAGTTAAGAGCAAGCTTGAGACTGGTATCCTATGAGAGGCCTGTTCAGAAGGTTAACCTTGGCCAGTGTCTGGAACCCTTAATTTGAAGTGGTTCTGATCTTTCCCTAACTAATCAAAGTGCTTCACTGCCTGACTCATATTGACTTGTGGGGCTTATGCTGTCCATATTCTTCCTGGAGTTCTGTGTCCTCTATGAGGGTGAAAACATGAGGAAGCTGCACATGGATTCCTCCAGATTCTGAATATGCCTTTTCCTCTTTTCTCACACAAAGTCCAGGCTGACCTTGAAGTTTTCTCATCTACCTCTGTACTGAGATTACAAGTGTGAGCTACCATGCCAAACTGCCTGGACTTTTTGCTTTGGTAATTCATTTCTAATTCATATTCGTCAGCTGTTGGGAACCTTAGCAGTGAGTACTAATGTGTATTGAATTCTATGAGTCCTTGTAGTGAGTAATTCACTAAACATGGGGTTACTTGAATCCAATGACTCAATGAATTCAAATGGCTGCCCCCATATTACTGAAACATGGCAACAGAGTTACCTGGCAGGGAAGGGAATAAGAGGCTGGAGATGAAAAATTCCTGGCGCCTAAATGGCTGTGGTGTTACTTATAAATCAGCAATCAAACTTGACTTTTTAAATATTTCTTTATTGTATGTGTGTTTTGCCTGCATGTATGTGAACCACATATGAACCTGGTGCCTGAGAAAATCTGAAGAAAGTATTGCATCCCTTGGAACTAAAATTACATATTGTAAGCTACCATGTGGATATTGGAAACTGAATCCTAGTCCTCTGCGAGAGCAGCAAATATTCTTAACTGCTGGGCTATCTATTTCTCCAGACCGCTGAACTGTTTTTAATCTCTCTTATAAAAATAAAAGTTACCAAAGATTTTTTTTTTTTGTTTTTAGATAAAAGTCTTGCTATGTTGTCCAGGTTGGCCCACATTCTTGGGTTAAGAGCTCCTTCTGCTTCAGCCTTCTGAGTAGCTGGTACTACAGGTCTGGCACTACCACACCCAGATCTTATCTGTGGAATGTGAAAATAATAAATTCAATAACAGACAGTGGCTTGCTGGATCCCTTGTCAATTTTTGTCCTTGTAGGCTCAGTGGGGGAGAAAATACAATTCAAATGATGACTTTGGGTTATAGTGTCCGTGTTAGGGTTTTATTGCTGTGAAGAGACAACATGACCACAGCAACTCTTATAAAGGAAAACATTTAATTTATGTTGGCTTACAGTGTCAGAAGTTTAGTCTATTATCTTCATGGCGGGAAGTATGGCAGCATGTAGGCAAACATGATGCTGGAGAGGTAGCTTAAATTTCTGCATCTGGATCCACAGGCATCGAGAAAAAACAGTGAACCACTAAGCCTGGCTTGAGCTTCTGAAATGTCAAATTCCCACCCGCCAGTTACATACTTTCTCCAACAAGGCCACAGTTACTCCAACAAGTTCAACCTCTCAATAGTGCACTCTCTATGGGCCTATGGGGGCCATTTTCATTCAAACCACCACACAGTCTCTCTTCCATATAAGAGGATAAAGGGCCCTAATGTCCCTCCCAACAAAGTTTCCAGTGAGCTAAAGACAATAAAATTGTGTTTGTAGCTACTCTCTTCTTGCAGTAAGTGGTGGGGAAAGTGTTTGTGAAAACTTCTGAAGGTGGACTTTGGAAGAATCAGAAATGTTAGAGTAGGGCAGGGTACTGGTGGAGTGTA
Organism: Pachyuromys duprasi; assembly: GCA_028658305.1. Taxonomy (NCBI): domain Eukaryota; kingdom Metazoa; phylum Chordata; class Mammalia; order Rodentia; family Muridae; genus Pachyuromys; species Pachyuromys duprasi. Next base: position 118,169,988 of record CM053742.1, read on the forward strand.
CGCACCTTTAGTCCCAGCACTCTAGAGGCAGAGCAGCTAGATCTCTATGGGTTTGAGGCCAGGCTTGTCTACATAGAAAGTTCCACGCCAGAAAAAGTTGAATGAGGGGAGCTTGTGGTAGGGGGAGGGTAGGGGGAGGAGGGCCCTGCAAGTGTCACAGCCAGCAGGAACCATTCCAGGTGAGGTAAAAATGAAACTTGATTCAGCTTGACTTTAGTTAGCCAGTGCTGGGTCAAAACTTCTGGAGTCTGACACCAAGTGGTTTCTGTTTTCACACATTTAAACACAGTACAACTTTGGGGAAAAGTTTCTGAATGACAATTATCACAACAAAACTTTAGGTGTGACTACATCAAAACTCCCTTATATAGTACATCTCTTTAGCAAAGCATATGAATGGGTTCTATTGACAGAGAAACAGTGTTCAGGAATCTGGATCTAGGGAGGAAGGGTTTGTAATAAGCAAAATAGCAAACTCTTTTGTAAAATACATAGGACCTCTCTCATGAGGTTGGGTCCTATTGACTGAGGGTGCTCAGACTTCTGGGGGATTCAATGACAGCTGGCTTTACAGAATAGTAAAGATTAACAGGTATTAACACAGCCTTCTGTATTATCCATTCACAGCCTTCTGGATAGACAATGAGTGTCAGTTTCTTCTGTTGAAGAAAAAAGCCTGTGTGTTTAACAATTTTGGTTTTTCTAGTGTTTATCTGTGAGCTCATGCCCTCTATAGCTGCATTGTGAGACGATGTCTCAAAAACAAAACAAACTTTTAGAGTTTGCATTACTTGCTGGGTGGTGGTGCATGCCTCCACCCAGGAAGCAGAAGCAGGTGGATCTCTGTGAGTTTAAGGCCAGCCTGGTTTACACATTGAGTTCCAGCATAGCCAGAGCTATATAGTGAGACAGTGTCTCAAAAACAAAAACAAAACACCAAAAACCAACCAAACAAACACACAAAAGTTTGCATTGCTCTGTTCTCCAGGTAGGAGGGGAAAAAACCAGCAAAACATTTCTAGAGCAATGAGTTTAAAGGGTTAAAAAGTTTAAAAAGCCAGGTGTAATAGTAATCATCTGTATTTTTGTAGTCAGGCTCTGAGGTCTGCAAGTCTAAGACCAGTTTAAATTACTTAATGATTTCCAGGCCCGCCTGGGCAATTTAACAAGAGCCTGCCTGAAAACAGCAAACACAGAAGAAGATAAAATGGTAAAATGAAATAAACAACAAAAACAAGCTAAGCAGCTGCCTTTGCATCACAGCAGCTTTTCCTTTCACTCAGCTTAGATTTCAAGACTGCTACAATGCTAAGCCTGTGAATGGTAAGGTTTGAGGAACAAAAAGGACAACCTTTTAAAAGGCTTTGTATCTTGTGCTACTGGGTGTAAAATACAAATTTATATAAGATGTTTTATGCACCCCTTTATCAAATACATGACGGCTCATTCTTATAAAGCTGGAGAGACAGGGGGAAAAAAAAAGCCAGTGTTAGTGGCTCAGAGAGTTCCCTTGCTTTTTGCTGCCTGTGGAAGGATTGCAATTTGAACTGAGAATTGGAAACAAAACAAACCTCCATAAGTAATGATTCCATCTATTGCAGTCCCACGAGAAACAATATTAAAAGAGAGGAAAGCTGCACATTGCTTTAGAATGTTCAAAAGCAGATTTTAGTTTGCTGATGTGTTCTTGTTGTCCTGAAATGTCTGTCTGTTTGGCTTTCCAACTGTAAGATAAACAGGACTTTTATAAAACTCTGGTCTGTTATTTGTGCCTGAATACAGCTATCTGGCTCTCCTTTTGTGTCTGCTTTGCTGCCATGGGAATTAAGCCACTGCATTTTTAAAGTCTTGGCTTGACAGATCAAAGTACCTGGCCTTGACTCAGCTGAAACCAGATAGTGTGTTCTGCGCTGTTTCTGCCCCTAAGTAGCAGGACTGAAATGAAAGGTCACCTCAACAATAGCACTCAGCTTGACATAGACTCTGTGGGGCCATAAATGGCTAAAATATGGATGCTGACGCAATTGTCTGGGTCACAGACAAATGCTGACAGGAAGGGGCATATTCCCAGAACACCATCTGAAATTGCAGTAACGAATGACTCTAGAATTCGCTAAAGGATAAATTGCATTCCTAACCTGTGATTCCTCACACACATGCTTGGGGGAGGACACATCACATGGAATATGATCCCCATACTCACTCCCCACATATCAGACATGGGCTCCCCTTTGGAGATGTCTTTTCGCTGTTGCCTTGCAGTCTGTGTGTAGATTAGTTACAGTTCGTACTAAGGGACTGATTGTCTCTTCGTTGGCTGTTTCCTGGGACACATATCTTCTTGAGATTATGATTATCCACAGCAAGGGGTTGGATTTTACTTTTCTAGTGTTTCTCCATAGGCAAATGATCATTACGAAATGAATGGGAAGTTAAAGAAACCTAATGTAAAACAATCTAGGACTCTTCATGACCAATTCCTGAACATTAATATGTCTTTCCCATTAAATTGCCCAAAGATGTTTTCCAGTAAAAGTTAAATGATTGGGAAACTTGAAGTCATGATTGCAGAGATAGACTCACTGCTTTTGTAACAATGGAGTGAAAAGGAAAATCCTGGGAGGCTCAGCAGAGGAGAGAGCCAATGGTAAGTTTCATTTTTTCCTCAGAACTCCTCCTTGAATTGCAACCAACTTTTTGTAGAAGAATACCTTATGCCTGTTTTCCAAGATGTTGTTGAGCACTCTATACCAAAAAACAGCTGCCAAGCCTCCTGTCACTCATGGTAGCATCGATGAAACAGGAGTGATGCTTACTCCCACACTTAGCACACAATTCATGATGCCACCTACATTCATGGGAAGGTGGGACCAACATGATGGATAAGCCAAACTGACGGAACCTGCCTATGTTCACACAGGCAGGTTCTGAAACCAATCATTAAACTGAATTATATGGATTGAAGTGGGTGGCAGGCTCCTTAGGAAACTGATAATCCATAATACTTATCCAGTATACACTGTACTTCATGTACCCTCCAGAATTCAACTCCCATGTGCACCTGCCTGTGATGGTCTTTTTTCGGCTCTGGAGGGAGTTCAGACTCAGATCAAAGTATTGACCAGAGTTTGGCTGAGCCAGAACTGATGTTTTGGTCAGGCAAAAAAGAAATTTAAGAAGGAAGCCATCCTGGCTTTCTAAGGCAGAGTTTTGTGGCTGATGACATATGTTTTAAGTGGTTAAATCCTGGATCTCTGGAGGCTATAAGTTGTTAAAAATAAACTTAGGGTTGCAAAGAAAGAGTCCATCATTCCAACTGAAGTGTCCAGATAAGGGAAACCGAACACTGATGCTGGACATGTTGGTTTACATACTAACTTAGGTGGTGACTGTGTTTTTCTCTCAATTGGCTGGGGTCTGATCTCACAATCTTACTCATTTGGCTAGTCTGAACAGAATAGGGACTCAGGAAATGAATGAATGACAAATGGGTCACTGCTATTAGGAGAAAAAGTTCACTGACCAGGCCATCAACTTCTTAGAATACAGCAGTGTTCCTCTGTGCAAACATGGGTTTTATTTGGGGAAGGAGTGCTTAAAATGTTTGCATAAAAGTGTGGTGGTAGAAGAAAAAATATTTTAATTCTTTGTCCCAAACATAAGCAGTTGTGGGCTTTTTGGTGGTGGTGTTTTTTGTTTTGTTTTGGTTTGGTTTTGGTTTGTTTTAGTATTTGGGTAGAAAAGACTCCTATTTGATATTTCTTTCTTTCAAAGTGAAGCCTGTACTGCAGTATCGTTGGGCTCCTACTGTTGCTGGGCTCCTACTGATAATTGTTCTATAAAGATGCCTTGCTAAACTGGACACAGGATTCCACTCACTTGTAGTCCTCCCTGTTAGGGAGGCTACGGCAAGAGGAGCTCTTCTGGCTTTCAGAATCATCCTGGGCTGCACACACTGATTCTCATGTCAAAAAAATGCCTGTACACCAGCCAAGGGGCAGACTGGTTATCTAGGACTGCAATCCTTTGAAAGACTGGCCTCCAAGAATGTTTCCTTTGTCTCTCTTCTGCTAAGGATGATATATTGTGTGTAAACTACATAAATGGTATATCATACTGGTCATGTGCTTATAGTCTGATCATGTGGAACTTTAGTAAACACAAAACACAAAGGGAGAAAACCTTTGGCTCCAAATCTCTGATGGGCTTTTCTGGGCATGTAGCATCTGTTGTTGCAATGTTGTTGCTAGTGAGCCTTCCCAGGAAGGAACTTGTACAATGCATACTCCAGACTCAATCTATCTTAGGAGTTCCCAACACAGTGAGATAAAGTATATGAATAATTATGAGATATGCCAATATTATATCTTCTGCATCATTAAAAACATATTTTTGGTGTGGAATAAAAGAACTACAGGTACAGTTTATAGTAAAAAATTAAATAGGGCAGGTGAGAAGGCTCAACAGGTAAGGACAGTTGCTACCAAGCTAGATTACTTGAGTAGAAATAACTCCATCAAATTGTCCTCTAACACCCACAAATTTGTTATGACATGTGTGTATGTGTAAAGAGACAGACAAAATATAATTTAAAAATAAACACAAATAAATGTTTCAATTATTTTTTTTTGTTTTTCCCTTATAGTAGATAACTATTATCATCAATGCCCAGTGGTTGTGCACTTAGATTTCTATTCTATGCCCACTATAAAAAAAAAAAACATTACCTAATGCTTCCCTTTTCAAAAATGACCTTTGCATTCACCGATAAGAATATTCATACTTGCCTTTAAGATGGAGGAAGTGAAAATGAAGCAAGTTCTTTCTATACTCTTGCTTAGAGAAGAAAAACTGGAATTGAAACTGTCATCAGTTTTACCCAGGATTGCATAGGCATTTTTAGTATTTATTTCATCATGATTAAAATGTCCCGTTGGTTTGAGTAGAGTTTGTATACTGCATTGTTTTTGCATATTGAATGTCCCCAAGATATGTTTTCCAGTTAAATCTTAAAACATTTGAAAAAGGTAAAATGGGCCACCTTAACCATTTTTAGTATGTTCACCATGGTTAAGTGCTTATTGTGTTGTGTTTTTCACTTTGCTAACTTCAAATTCTATGTACAGGAAATAACAACTACCCATTTCCTCCTTGCTTAAGTTCCGGTCAGTCACTATTCTGCTTTCTGTCTTTTAGAAATCTTATTACTTGGAGGACTATTTCACGTGGAGTCACATAGTATTTGTTTTTCTATGACTGGCTTGTTTCACCTTCCCAATTGCTTAATGATTCATTAGTAGATTAGTTGATAGAGTGCTCGCCTAGAGAATTCAGGAGCCCTGGGTTTGATCCCTATCACCAGATAAACCTGGTATGGTGGCACACAGATGTCGTCTCAGAGCTCAGGGTGGGGAGGCAAGAAAATCAAGAAGTTCAATGTTATCCTGGCCATGGTGGCACATACCTTTAATCCCAGCAATTGGGAGGCAGATCTCTATTAGTTTGAGGCCAGCCTGGTCTACAGAGCAATTTCCAGGGTAGCCAAGGCTACATAGAGAAACCCTGTTTCGAGCAAAAACAAAACCAAACAACCAAGCAAAAAGACGTTCAGTGTTATCCACTGCTACATAGTGAAATTAAGGCCAGCCTGAGATGCATGAGACCTTTCTCAGAAAAAAAAAAAAGATTATCTTATATTTAGTATATGTTTAATGCTTGGACAGTTTGTACTGAGTGACATTTAATCATGGATTTCCAGATATCTTGGACTTTCTTTCTGGTGCCTGGGCCAGATTCTCAGTGAGAGCTGTAAGATCTTCCTTCTGACCTGTACATCTCCAGGTTAGGCCATAGACAATAACAGAATTGGGGCTCCTAGAAACAGTATAATCAAAAGAGAACTCAGTATGAACTTTTTCTTCTAATAGATTTAGAGTCTTTGGTTTTATGTCAAAGTCTTTGATCCAATTGGACTTGAGTTTTGTGTAAGGTGATAAATATGGATCTGTGCGTTTTTCTACACGTAGACATCCAGTTAGACCAGCACCATTTGTTGAAGATGCTTTCTTTTTTCCATTGCATGGTTTCGACTTCTTTGTAAAAAATCAAGTGCCAGTAGGATCATGGGTTTATTTCTGAGCCTTCAGTTGTGTTCTGTCGATCAGTCTGTCTGTTTCTCTGCTAATAGTGGTGGTAGTTACTATGCTCTGTTGTATAATTTGAGATTAGGGATGTTGATACCAGCAAAAGTTCTTTTATTATATACAATTGTTTTGGCTCTACTGGGTCTTTTATTTTTCCATGTGAAGTTAATGTTTGCTCTTTCTAGGTCTGTAAAGAATCGTGTTGGTATTTTGATGGGAATTGCATTGAGTTTGTAGATGGCTTTTGGCAAGACGGCTATTTTTATTATGTAATTCTACCGATCCATGATCATGGAAAATCTTTCCATCTTCTAAAATCTTCAATTTCTTTCTTCAAAGACTTGAATTTCTTGTCATACAGGTCTTTCACTTGCTTGGTTAGAGTTACAGCAAGGTATTTTATATTACTTGTTGCTATTGTGAAGGATGTTGTTTCTGTAATTTCTTTCTCAGCCCCTTTGTAGCTTGTATATTATCCTATCATCTGCAAATAACAATACTTTGATTTCCTCTCTTCCAATTTCTATCCTCTTGATCTCCTTTAGTTGCCTTATTGCTCTATCTAGAATTTCAAGTATTATTTTGAAGAGATATGGTGAGAGTGGGCAGCCTTGTCTTAGCCCTGATTTTAGTAGGAAAGCTTTAAGTTTCTCTCCACATACCTTGATGTTGTCTATTGGCTTGCTATATATTGCCTTTATTGTGTTTAGGTGTGTGCTTTATATCCCTTACCTCTGCAAGATGTTAAACATAAAGGGGTGTTGAATGTTGTTAAAAGCTTTTTCTGTGTCTAATGAGGTAATCATGTGTGCTTTTTTTTTCCTTTCAGTTTGTTTTTATGGTGGATTATGTTAATGGATTTTCATATGTTGAACCATTCCTGCATTCCTGGGATAAAGTCTACTAGATCATGGTGAATGATATTTTTGATATGTTCCTGAAGTTGGTTTGCAAGTATTTTAATGAGTACTTTTTTCAGCAATGTTTATAAGGGAAATTGGTCTGAAATTGTCTTTCTTTGTTGGGTCTTTGTGTGGTTTAATAATCAGGGTGATTGTGGCCTCATTAAATGAGTTGACCGTGTTTCTTCTGTTTCTCTTGGTGGAAAAGTTTGAGAAGTATTGGTATCAGTTCTTCTTTGAAAGTCTGGTAGAATTCTGTGCTAAAAGTATCTGGCCCAGGGCTCTTTTTGGTTGGGAGTGTGTTGACAACTTTCTATTTCCTTGATGGTTTTAGGTTTACTTAAATTGTTAACTGTGGTAGCCATTCCATTAGACCTGAGATGGTCACCTGCGTGCAAGTCATGCTGGCTCGCTATTCTTGTTGTTTTCAGCAGACACCTCCTGTTTGCGTAGTTACATCTCCTGTTTTGCTCAGTTACACCTCCTGTTTTGCTCCGTTAAACCTCCTGTTTTGCTTGGTTAATTTTCCTGTTTTGCTTGGATATGTTTACTTGGAAACCTATAAAAGTGGTTTACTCTGTAATAAAAATGGCGCCTTGATCAGAATACTGTCTTGGCGTCACTTCTTCGTGTTCTCTGTCTCTTTTAATTCCCAGCCCCTTGTGCAGGCGGTTACTATTGGTAGTCGCGGGCGACTACAGTTAACCTACTCTTGATTTAACTTTGGTAAGTGGTATCTATCAAGAAAATCATCCATTTCATTTAGGTTTTCAAATTTTGTGGCATACAGGTTTTTGAAGTGTGACTTAATAATTCTTTGGATTTTCTTGGTGTCTGTTGTTATATCCCTCCTTTCATTTCTCATTTTATTAATTTAGATACTCTCCTGTTGTCTCCTTTAGTGTGGCTAAGGGTTTGTCTACCTTGTTGATTTTCTCAAAAAAAAAAAAAAGCAGCTCCTGGTTTTGTAGATTCACTGTTTTGTTCTCTTCATTTCTAGGTTATTAATTTAGCCCTGAATTTGATTATTTCCTGCACTTGACTCCTCTTAGGTGTGTTTTCTTCCTTTTTTCTAGAGCTTTCAGGTGAGCTGTTAAGTTGCTAGTATGAGCTCTCTCTACTTCTTTTTTTCATTTAAAATTTTATTAATTATTTATTACAATTTATTCACTTTGTATCCCAGCTGAGGTCTCCTTCCAATACCACCTCCCTCCTTCTTCTCCCCCCATGCCTCCTTCCCCTCTATCTGACCCTAGCATATCTGGTCTCCTCAGGACTGGCTGCATTGTTTTCCTCTGTGGCCTGGCAAGGCTGCACCCCCAAGGGGAGGTGATCAGAGAGCCTGCCACTGAGTTCATGCCAGAGACAGACCCTGCTCCCCTTACTAGAGAACCCACTTGGAGACTGAGTCTATGGGCTACATCTGAGCAGGGGTTCTAGGTTATCTCCATGCATGGTCCTTGATAGGGGTATCAGTCTCTGCAGGGGCCCTAGGACCCAGTTTTTTGGCTCTGTTGGTCTCATTTTAGAGCTCCTGTCCCCTCCAGGTCTTTCTATCTCCCCCTTCTTAACACTATGAACTTTCGTCTTAGCACTGCTTTCATTTTGTCCCATAAGTTTGGGAATGTTGTGCCTTCACTGAATTCGAGGAAGTCTTCAATTTCTTTCTTATTTCCTCCCTGACCCCGTGGTCATTTAGTAGAGTTGTTCAGTTTCCATGAGTTTGTTAAGCATTCTGATGTTTCTGTTGTTGAAGTCTAGTTTTAATCCATGGTGGTCTGATAGCATACAAGGTGTTATTTCAGTTTTCTTGTATTTGTTGAGGCTTGCTTTTTGTCTGAACATGTGGTCAGTTTTGGAGAAGGTTCCATGAGGTGCTGAGAAGAAGGTATATTCTTTTGTGTTTGAGTGGAATATTCTGTACATATCTATTAGGTCCAATTGACTCATAACATTGGTTAGTTTTCTTATTTCTCTATTTAGTTTCCATTTCAATGAGCTGTCCATTGGTGGAAGAGGTTTGTTTAAGTCTCCTACTATTAATGTGTGGGGTTCAATGTGTGATTTAAGTTTTAGTGATGTTTCTTTAAGAATTGTGGGTGCCCTTGTACTTGGAGCATATATGTTCAGAACTGAGATGTCATCTTGGTCAATTTTTCATGATGAGTATGAAGTGCCCTTCCCCATCTCTTTTGATTAATTTTGGTTTAAAGTATTTTTTGCATATTAGAATAGCTACTCCAACTTGTTTCTTGTGTCTGTTTGCTTGGAAAACCCTTTTTCAGCCGTTTATTCTGAGGTAATGTCTGCCATTACTGAAGTGTGTTTTTTGTATGTCACAGAATGATGGGTCCTGTTTATTCATCCATTCTGCTAGCATGTATCTTTTTATTGAGTTGAGTCCTACTGATATTGAGAGATATTAATGTCCAGTGGTTGTGAATTCCTGTTATTTTGATGTTGTTGGTGGTAGAGTGTGTATGTGTGCTTCCTTTTGGTTTTGTGGGTTTATTTCCTTGCTTTCCTAGGTGTAGTGGCCTCCTTAGGTTGGAGTCTTTCTTCTAGTGGAGCTGGGTTTGTGCCTAGGTACTTTTTAAAGTTAGTTTTGTCATGAAATATCTTGTTTTCTCCATTTATGGTGATTGAGAGTTTTGCTGACTATGGTAGTCTGAGTTGACATTTGTGTTCTCTTAGTGTCTGCATGATATTTGTCCAGATCATTCTGACTTTCCTTGCTCTATTGAGAAGTCAGGTAATTCTGATAGGTTTGCCTATATTATATGTGACTTGGTCTTTTTCCTGTGCAGTTTTTAATATTCCTTTTTGTTCTGTACATTTAGTATTTTGATTATTATGTGAAAGGAAGATTTTCTTTTCTGGTCCAATCTATTTGATGTTTTTAGGCTTCTTGTATGTTTATAGGCATTTTTTTCTTTAGGTTGGGAAAGTTTTTTTCTATGATTTTGTTGAAAATATTTTCTGGGCTTTGGAATTTGGAGTTTTCTTCTATTCTTCTTTATCTTCTATTCCTATTACTCTTAGATTTGATCTTTTCATATTGTCCTAGATTTCTTGGATGTTCTGTGTCGGGAACGTTTTAGATTTAATATTTTCTTTTTTTAAAATTTATTTATTTTTATATCAATCACAGGTTAGGTACTTTGCAGCCCCTCTCCTTCCTTCCCTCCCACCCTCCCTCTCCCTCCCTCATCTCCCTCCTCCCCGCCCCCTCCAAGCCCACCAACAGGGGAGGACCTCTTCCCCTTCCATCCAACCCCAGCTCATCCTGTCTCCTCAGGGCTGGCTGCAATGTTCTCCCCTGGGATCTAGCCAGTCTGTCACTCCTGGGCTTGTATGGGGGAGGGTCAAAGAGTCAGCCATCAAGTTCATGACTCAAACAGTCCCTGTTTCCCTCACTAGGGTCTTCAGTCCTACACCGAGCCATCATGGGCCCCATCTGAGCGGGGGTTCCAGGCCACATCCACACATGGTGCTTGATTGTAGAAACCGTCTCATATGAGACCCCTGTGCCCTACTCAGTTTGGTCTTTGTGGAGCTCTTGTTCTCTCCAAGTCCCTCCAACCTCCCCCATTTCTATCATTACTTCTCGCCCTCTGCCAAAGGCTTGATCGCCAGTCTTAATATCCACTCTGATACATCGCTACATTGACCCCCCCCCCC
>CM053742.1:118181213-118260473 GCA_028658305.1 Pachyuromys duprasi
TTTGTTTCTCCATATGAAGTTGAGTATTTTTCTTTCAAGGTCTGTGGAGAATTGTGAAGGTATTTTGATGGGGATTGCATTGAATCTGTAGATTGCTTTTGGCAATATGGTCATTTTCACTATGTTAATCCTACCAATCCATGATTAATATTTTCTTTGACTGATGTATTAATTTCTTCTTTTTTGGATTTTTTAAAAATTAAATTAAATTTATTTATTACAATTTAATCACTTTGATTCCCCTCTGCAAACCCCTTCCCATATTTCCTCCCAGTTCCACCCACCCTTGCTCTTCTCCCCCTAGGCTCTTTCCCCAGTCTCCAAATTGGGGAGGGACCTCCTCCCTTTTTATCTGACCCTACTTTATCAGGTCTCATCAAGGCTGGCTGTATGATCTTCCTCTGTGGCCTGGTAATGCTGTTCCCCCAGAAGGGGGTGATCAAGGAGCCAGCCACTAAGTTCATGTCAGAGACAGTCCCTGCTGCCATTTCTAGGGAACCCACTTGGAAACTGAGCAGCCAATGGGCTTCCTTTGAACAGGGGGTCTAGGTCCTCTCCATGCATGGTCCTTGGTTGGAGTATCAGTCTCTGCATGGCCCCCTGGGTTCAGATATTTTGGCTCTGTTGTTCTTGTGGAGCTCCTGTCCCTTCAGCTCTTTCTGTCTCCCTCTTCTCCTATAAAGATTCTGGCACTCTGCCCAAAGTTTGGCTATGAGTCTCAGTATCTCCTTCCATACCCTGGTGAGCAGAGTCTTTCATAAGTCCTCTGTAGAAGGTTCCTGTCCTGTTCCTTTTCTTCTCCTTCTTCCTATATCTATCCTGTTTGCCCTTTTGAATGAGGATTAAGCATCTTCCCTCTGGTCCTCCTTATTGTTTAGCTTCTTTAGCACTATATATTTTAGTATGTTTATCCTATAATATATGGCTTATATCCACTTATAAGTGAGTATATACCGTATGTGCCTTTCTGCTTCTGGGTTACTTCACTCAGGATGATCTTTCCTAGTTTCCACCATTTGCCTGAAAATTTCATTCAATTGTATCTTCTACACCTGAGATTTTCTTGTCAGTCTATTGTATTCTGTTTATTGATGCTTATGTCTGTAGTTCCTGTTTTCTTCCCTAGGTTTTCAATCTCCAAGATTACCTTGGATTGTGTTTTCTTTCTTGCTCCTATTTTCATTTTTAGGTCCTGGACAGTTTTATGAATTTCCTTCTCCCATTTGGTTGTATTTTATTTATTTAAGAGATTTATTTAGTTCTTTCAGCTGTTTGACTGTATTTTCCTGTGTTTCTTTAAGGTATTTATTTTCTTCTTTTAAGGCCTCTGCCATTTTTATAACCTCAGATTTAAGATTGTTTTCTTGTGCTTCTGGTGTGATAGGAACCCCAGGGTTTGCTGTGATAGAATAGCTCGGTTTTGGTGGTATCATGTGGCCTTGGGTTTTGTTGGTGGTGCTCTTGCGCTGATCTCTAGTCATTTGGTTGATTCTATTATTAGCAGGCCTAGTGGTCTCTGATGGTAATAGGTCACTGGGGTTGTAGGTAGAGCTTGTGGCCCAAGATGTCCTCAGTTCTCTGGTTTTCCTGCTGCTCCCTGATCCCTGCTGGTCTTCAGTGCCTCAGATCTGGGTGGGTCTTGGGGGAATGGTGCAGGCCAGGGAACTGTTGTTCCCTGACCTGCGCTGGTTTCAGGGGTCACAGATCAAGGCGGGTCCTGGGGATTGGTGCAGGTGGGAAATTGGAGTGTGGGGCAAGCAGAGGAAGTGGAGGAAGGGTTCTGGGCAGACCTGGCCACTATTGCTTGCAGGCTGTGGCAGGCAAGTAGCTATGGCAGTGGTTGGAGGTGTGGCGAAGGGGGTGGCCCTTACCTGCTGTTCCCTGATCTGTGCTCGTTTTATTTCTTTAAAAGGTTTATTTTTATTATTTATGATTATGTATATGGAGGTATATGTGCATATCTGAGTGTAGTGCTTGTGGAAGCCAGAAATGGGTGTCAGACCCCCTGGAGCTAGGGTCACAGGTGATAGTGAGTCACCTGATGTGGCTTCTGGAAAGTGAACTCAAGTCCTCTGGAAGAACAACAAATGCTCTTAACCTCTGAGCCCCCTCTCCAGCCCTACACTTCTTTACTTCTGAAACATTCCCTCACTCTGAAGCATAAACTTTTATTTATGAACTGGTTCCTCTTCGTTCATTCCTCTCTGTAACGTGGGGCAGTCACTGATATGTATTCAGTTTCTGTGATTTTTGCCTGTTCTTGATGTTTCATATAAATAAAATAATACAATATGTGATTTTTTTGTATCTGGTTTATTTTACTCAGCATAATATTTTGGAAGCTTATCCATTTTGAAGCATATACCTGTATTTCATTCCCTTTGTGTATGGAAATTTGACATTTCATTCATCCATTCTTCTTTTGATGAATATTTCCACTTTGTGGTTATGGTAAATCACAATAGATATTGTTTTTAGTTCACGCAAGATATAGAAAACATCTACTAATTTTTCATATGTCTATTAAATTTGGCTATGGTTTGCTTTATAGAACAGATACTCTTTTGTCATATAATAATGCTGGTCATATTTTACGTTATATATTGTGTTTGTGATTTTTCTTTAAGTCTTTAACTCTAGTTAAACAAGGTTTTATAATTTATTTTATATTTTTAGAAAATTTCTATATTTTGTTTCTTTGAGACAGAGTCATGCAGTCCTGGCTGTCTTCAAACTTACATAGACCCATCTGCCTCTGCTTCCAGAGTGCTGGTATTGAAGGTACTACACCACAACCTGCCCTGAGGGTTTGTTTTGAAAAAGAAATCCTTGTTGGGGCTAGATGACTTAGCGGTTAAGAGTACTGGCTGTTTGTCTAGAGGACCCATGTTCTATTATCACCCCACCATGTAATGGTTCACAAATGTCTGTAACTCCAGTTCCAGGGAATTTCTGTGGCTTCTGCAGAGAAGCCAAGCAAGCAGGCACCAAGCAAGCACATAGCACCCATACATATATTCAGGCAAAATACTCACACACATTAAATAAAAATAAATAAGTTTTAAAATTCTTGTTGCGCTGGAGAGATGGCTCACCAGTAAAGAGTGCACATTGCAGCCGGACATGGTGGCACACACTTGTAATTCTAGAGACAGGAAGATCTCTGAGGCCAACCTGGTCTACATAGCCAGTTCCATAACAGCAGGAGCTACACAGTGAGACCCCTGTCTCAAAAACAAAACAAAACAATTGAAGAGTTTAAGTTAGCCTGGGTGACTCCATTTTGAAATAAGGACCCATCTTGACTAGGAGCTGAACTCAGGTACCCAGGAAATATCACAGAATGTGCACCTGGCAGAAAGCAATGTTAGCTCTCCAAGCAACGGCCTCCAGGAAATATCACAGAATAAATGTTCAGTAAAAAACAGAGACAAACTCCTGGCAATTGTGATTATGTAAACGGTCACCTCTCCCCTATGGCTTTTACCCAATTCTGTAATGTCAAAGCATGAACTCCCCCCCCCACACACACACACTTGCTGTCATGAAAGTCCCCTGCTTACAGTATTTCCCTTTAAAAACCCTGCTCACTCAGGGCTCAGGGTCCCACATATCTACTCCTGTGTCAGTGAGACTTGGGTCCTGAGTTCGATCACTCTCATAATAAAGCTCTCTTGCTCTTTCATTGAGTCATCTTTTGGTGGTCTCTGAGGGTCCCGTGATACTGGCATTACACAACAACAACAACAACAAAAGAAAACCCAAAGTTTTTCACCTCATAGTTTTTTGAATCATGGATATGGAACCCATAAATGTGGAGGACCATATTAAAAATGACAAGGAAACAGAGTGGAGAGGGTACAACAATGACCAGATTCTTTCACTTAAATATATGGATCTCTGTTGTTATTTAAAAAATAAAATCCCAAATTTTTCAATTTTACCAATAGGGATTCAGGAGCCAGATGCTGGGGTGAAAACCTGCTAATTCAGAGAGGCAAAGAAAGCACCCAGCTGACCTTCTTACTCAGCTAATGTCCCAAAGGAAAAAGCCAAAAATCAGAAGCTAAAAACCAAAAGCTCAAGGGTAAAAGTTCCAAAAGCCAAAAGCCCAAGTCCAAAAGCTTGCTAGATCAGCTGACAGCCCAGGAGGAAAAAGCCAAAAGCTCAAAGCCAAAGAGCTCCTTCTTCTTCTCCAAAGTCTCTCCTTTCTACTTAAGCCCTGTCAGCTGGTTTCTTCCTTCACCTCTTGACCTAGGGTTAACTTTATTAAATCCTGTACACAGAAAGCTCTTGGGTTAAAGGTGTGTGCTAGGGCTCAGCCAAACCAAAATCACCTATTTACAATAAACAAAGAGTTCTTGAATTAAAGCTGTGTGTTAAGGCTGATCCACACCAAAAAGTAAACAAGATTTTACAGTTCACAATCACTGGGGTCACAATGGGAGCAAATATCCTGCAACAGATCTCAAATTGCCATTTCTACCTTAGCTTTGAGAATTAGAGAAATATCATGTATGCTTGGTTCTAAAGCACACATTTCCCACTCTAATGCATTCTGGATGAGATTCTGATGAACAATATAGGTGGAGTGAGAGAGAAATCCTTCTGGATACTAAGGCAATGAAGCAAAAATATCATTCATAGATAGCTTCTGGAAGTAGGAAAAATGACAAATGTCATTTCTTGGTAACCTTGATGCTCTCCTTCTTGTGTAGTAGTAGATGTCTTGTGTAGTGTAGTAGATGTCTTGTATAGTAGTGGAAGGCATAAGTCTTACTTGTACCCTGTAGCTTAGTACAAGAACAGAAAGTAATGTAGATGGGTCCACCCCCTCCCTTGCATGCCTGAGTCACTTCCAGATCCTGACTCATCCCTCCATTGAGTCAAGTCATAGTGAAAAGTTGGAAGAGAAAGTACATGTCAGCTGCAGAGAACAAAAGAGCTCAGCACTTTCTTGAGCAGGAGAAGATGGACAGGAATTGAGAGAGCAAGAGCAGAACTGATGCCATCTTGTTTTTCAGACACCATTTTGAATGGCCCTGTTCTTTGGGTGACCCAAGTTCCTCCACCAGGAACTTGGCAAGTAAAAAAAAAAAAAAAAAAAAAAAAACACACACACACACACAGAAGGAACTTGGCAAGTGAAATATCCCAGGACAGATAGGCCCACAGGAGGAGCTTGGCAAGAATAATCAGGCCCTGCACCTGGAGCCAACCAATGACATAAAAGTACATACACAGTTCTGGGTCTTGCCCAGGTCAAGATGTTCCTTTTCAATAGCCTGTTTGCCCCTTGCAATTTATCCAGTTGGCCCAAACCAATCAGCTTAAAGGTCAATTTACCCACTCTCCTCTTACCCTATCCTGTAACACTAAGGCTTGGAAATTCTCCGCTTGCAGTTTTTCCCATTAAAACTCCACCCTCCTGAGGCTCAGGGCTGCTCTTTCTGAACTGCTGCATCAGGGACGGTTGAATAAAGATCCTTGTGTGTTTGCACTGGACTCATGTTCCTGGTGGTCTCTTGGGGGTCTCGCAATCTGGGCATAACAGAGTGAATCAGGGTGTTCCACTTCTCATCTCCACTTCTCCAGCATCTTGCTGCCAGGTCCTCTATGATCCCAGGTAAAGCAGGCAGGTAGGGTTGGGGAGAAGGAAAAGTTAATTTGGTAGCTTCAACAGACTTAGGCCTCATTCCAGCTCCAACCGGAGCTGTACATCAAGAGTGTAAGAGAGAGGTCACTCTTTCCATAACCCATTCAGTCAAAAGGACCCAGACAGAATTCGCCACATTTGGATGGAAGATGCCAAGGCTTCCTACACATGATGCTGTCTGCTGAGATTTTCCTACTGCACCTTTGTGGGGAGTGCCTGAAAGCAAGTTACTCCCCTGGTCCTGTCCCCATACAGAATTAAGTGAAAAATATCTTTAGGGACTAGCTTGGGAGATGCCTAATAGTTACTGCTACTTATTTGATTGGGGAGGGGATGTTACATGTGTGTGATATGTTCTCTCAGTATAGCCCAGATTGGCCCTATGAACTCATCCTCCTAATAGTTGGGATTATAGGTAGTACCACCATTCTGCCTCAGTGCCATTTTAATGTCTATTTTTTCTGTTTTAATGTCTATTTCTTTCCCCACAATGATGTATTGAACACCAAATTGTGCCTGATATACATCAACTGGCCATCTTTAAATAACTCCTGTTTATCACAGCCCAAACCTCACTGCACAGGTGCCCTAAGGCTTCCTAGTTGGAAACATGGATTCCCCTGAGCACCATCATCTAGAGGAGTACTGGGAAGTAGAAAGCAGTCTCATTTCTCTGGTGTTGAAAGGACCAAGACTGAGCCCCTCTCTCAAAAGTCATCAGTCCCAGGAACTAAGCCTTAGGTCACCAATTCCAGGAATTAAAAAATCATAAAATTTCCTATGCAAGGAATATCCCGAGGATAATCACAAGAATGGGAAAATATCTTATCTCAGGGTGGGGTATCTGTGCTGGGCAGCCCACCAACTTAACATTCCTGAGGTCTCCAGATAGCTTGTTTAATGTTTAGTGATGTTAGCTAAACTTGTTAGCTAAACACTTGTTACACTCTGTAACAAGTGTGCCCTTGCTGAACATCATCCAATCATGTAACTGCTAAGCAGGGAATTCCAGGTTCTTGCTCAAACCCCAAATAAAAACCCTGCCATATAGCTGCTCAGGGCTCTCCTCTCTGATCCACTGAGTTGGTGGCAGTGAGACTGAGCTTAAGCCCAAATAAAGCTCTTTGCACTTGCATATGTGGTCCAGCTCCTGGTGGTCTTTGGAGACCTTAAGAACTTGGCACAACAGTGTGTGCGTGTGTGCGTGCGTGTGTGTGTGTGTGTGTGTGTGATAATTGTAGTTACTAGGAAGCTGTAAACTGGAGCCTAAATGTCTGTGTCAGGTGTGAATAGACGTGGTCAATTTACTAGATTGAGAAATTCTTAGCTATTTTCAGCAGAGAAATGCTAGTTAAGAGATCAAGAGCCCTAGGACTTTCAGGTTTGTTGTAGGGGCTGAGAGGTTGATGTTGTTGGTCAAAAGAAGTAATGCCTGGGTAGAAGCAGAAAGGGAAGACATGTATCTCCCTGACAGCTGAGGTTTAAATGATGAGCCCTTGAGTCTTCCCCAAGCCCTACCTCTATCATAGCCCAAGATGCAGCTTGTATCTTTTATTTGTAAACAAAGGGAGGTTCACACTTTATTTGAGTATGTGTTTATCCATACTCTACCGATTTAAAACATATGGAAAAGTACTTCTACAACTACAAAAAATTATGGTTTTTGTAGTTTGAAGTTTTTATTTTCTGACCCTTTTTATTGTTGTTTGATTCTTGAAACAGGATTTCTGTAGCCCAGGTCTGCCTAGAACTTACTACATAGCTCAGGGTGGCCAGGAATTTCTGATCTTCCTGCCTCAGTCTCCCTAGTTACAGGATTATAAGAGTGAGCCACTATGTCCAGATTGTCACCACTTTTCTGTGTGTGGATGACATTGTTGTGTACCCTGTTTTTTTTTTCTCTCTTTTGTTGTTTTTTTTTCTTTCTTTTTTTTTTTGATTTCCCTGTTTTGTTTTGTTTTTATTTTTTAAGTATAACCCTGGGTGTCCTGGAACTCACTTTGTAGATCAGGTTGGTCTCAAAATCAAGCAATCCATCTGTGTCTGCCTTTGGAGTGCTAGGATCAAAGGCATGTGCCATCACTGTCTGGCAGGGGTTTTTTCTTACATTTTTTCTTTAATATTATTTTAAATTAATCTTTCTGTGTTATTACAAAGTGTCAGTAATATTTTAATGGTTTCATAACATTTTAGAGAGACCATCTATGGGTTTCTTAGTCGAAATTTTTGCAAACGATATTTTAATTCATATGTTTTCTCTTTTACAAATAATACAAGTATCTTTAAACACATATTTTTCAACCACCTATCATCAATTACTATCCATCATCGATCTACCTATATTTATCAAGAAAAGATGAGGATGGAAAAGAAGATGGAGAAGGTGCTAAGAGATGGGAAATGGAACAGACGGTTAGTCCACGCTGCAAACACAGATCCTGGTTGTGGCGTTTAGGCAGGCAGAACTGTCGCCACTACTGCAGCGCAAGCTGGGGAAGCAGCCCCTCCCTGGGACTGCGGACTACTAGGCGACGCCCTGGCTGCCGCAGTTTCGCCTTGGCCTCAAGCGGTCTCTGGCTCCCCCTGCCGTTCACAACGCAACCCTCAGTTCCTGGTCTCCTTTATCTGTCCCTTCCTCCATTTTGGAGAAATACCTCCGGGGCCTTTCCCTCCCTTTCTTTTTTCGAGCTCTCCGGCATGGTAATTTCAGTGTCCTCTCCCGCGGCCACTCTTGCGGAACTAGCTGGTGTAGCTAGGCCTAGAGGGAATGGGCAGACCAAAAGAAGTCCGGAATGGCTGGCCAGCAGGGTCCAGGATTCAGGTCCCTCTTGGTACTGCTATTGTGGGAGCTAACCCTAACCCTGTCTCCCAGAAATCTCCGGACTGAAACCTCTGGAAAGCAGCAGCTCTTTCTGCTTTGTGGTTCTAAAAGGAGGTGCCAAAAAAAAAAAAAAAGAGCATTTGGGGGTGTGTGGCATGCAGGGTCATGGACTCCATTCCCCAATCTGCAGGCAGAAGAATTGGGAAGTGAGGGAGGTACAGCACTCTTAGGTCTCTGGGTGCAGAGACTTGCCATTCCTTGGTTCAGATCCCCATTTGTTTTTAAATGGCATCTCAAGATGGCAAGAAAACTAACTATTCAGCAGAGGGCATTGTTGTGCTAGGAAGCAGCCTCCTCCCCAAGTCCTTTTAACCAGTTAATACCCATCTTATTTGTTCATTTTGCATCACCGTTTCCACCGTTTTCTCAAATCTAACCCTATATTGTCCCAGGGTCTACTCTGCATGCACACACTGCCCTAGTGCTACATAAATCCGGTAGAAAATCATCCCAAATGGGAACCAATTGGCATTCCATCTCCCCTAGAATCATCCTTTGCCATGCTTTTACATGCCTCTGTTTGCTTGGACCAGACTGCCACCCCAGAACAAGTACTATATGACCTGACTCAAACCCCATAAGGACCAGTTTTCAGGCAGGAGAAATTACCCCCAATAGACAAATGTGAAGACTGATTCCAGAAAGCACCAAGATGCTGCTCTAGGGACCCCACAGACCTAGAAAGTTGGGCCAGTTCACTTGTGTGGCTGCCGGGAGAGAAGGGGCTGGGGATTCCAGCCAGGACCCTGATTCTCTGGAGCATTTTGGATCTGCCTAACTGGAGCTCACAAAGACTTGGTATTCACACATATTTTCCCATTTCTACCAACTAGGCTAGCTAGCTAATTTTCATATATCATTCTATACATTCGCACATGTAGAGCTCCTTGGCTATTGAGATGCAAAGGGGTATAAGAAGAGCTCAGAGGGCAGGGGAATAAGACAGGGCTACATCATATTCAGGTGCAGTTAGGGACCACAGAAGACCTGTTGTGAGTCTTGGAGTAGAAGGGGGTGCTAATTTTTTTGCTCTTCATAAAGGGCCAAAGTGAACACCCTACAGCCAAAGAGTAAATAACACAAGGAAAGAACAGGAAGGTTTTTATCACAGTTTCACTTGATAGAGTGTTACTGGGGAAATAGAGGTTCCCACTTGGATTCTTAGTCTCCTTAATAAAATAAAGTTAAAACAGACTGGGAAGGAAGCTCAAGGACCATTTTACTAGAGTTTAAAAGAAACACAAGGCAGGTGGAGTCATAATCTTGCCAGCTGCCAAGTGAAGGGAGAATCAGGGTTCAAGAAAGCTGGCATGTTCATTGATGACTGTCAGCAAGTAGCTTCATGGCAGACAAAGAAGGGAATCTCAGAAACCAAGTGAGAAAACCCAGAGTGTCAAGAAAAGGTGCTTAGGCTTTTGGCCAGTATCCAGGAAAGAGCTAGAAAGGAAGAAAGGGAGAGGTTATGATTTTTGAGTTAGGCAGGTTTAGTGGTGCTTAGTGGAAGCTCTGTAAGCAACTAGAGTGGAGGAGGGAATTCTGGGAAGCATACTTAAATTACCTCATTAAGGGAATAATTGTTCCCCTTGTCTCCCATCTCCATCATGTGAATCAGTTTTCTTAAGGTGAAGTCTGCTGGTCAGGTGATGGACAGACCCAGTTGGGTGAACTCTTAAGGACGGAGAAAGTTTGCAATGTTCTAATCTTTGGAGCAAATCAAAATAGCCTATTTCTGGGTCATAGGGTCAAGGGTAGAATTTCAGATTCCATTCCTTTGACCAAAAGAAAATAACTTTACCTGAATGAGCCTCAGAAAACCCTGACACCCCCATCTTTTCATCCGGTATTTTAAATCCTAAAGAAGGACAATCATGAAGCTTCCCTTCCTAGTTACCAGGGAAACAGGAAGTGTGACCAAAGCAGACATGAGGGAGGGATCCATCCTCAGTAGCCTCCAAATCTAATTCCATGTTAAGAACTGAGGTCCCTTAGAAGCTTTAAGGGACCCCAGACATCAAGAATGACACAGTAAGAATCCAGACCAGGAAGTTCATTAGTGCTTGGTTCAGAGGAAACAAATGATCACTGATGTCCCTCATTCTGGGAAGGCAACCGTACCAAAAATAGAAATTTAGGAAAACCTAGCTAAAATGTACAAAACCACACCAGATGGCATCTTTGTAACTGAATTCAGAAAACATTTTGGTGATGGCAAGATAACCAGCTTTGGCATGATCTATGATTCTTTGGACTATGAAAAAAAAATGAGGCTAAACATAGACTTGCAGGACACAACCTTTAGGAGAGGAAAAAGACCTCAGGAAAATAGTGAAAGGAATGTGAGAACAGAATGAGGAAGGTCATGGAGACTGCAAAGGCCAATGTTGGTGTTGGCAAAAGGCAAAAGGAATACAGATTCTGTGGTGACCTCATAGCTGTGAAGGTGAAAATTTCTAAGCAAACAAATAAACTCAAATTTCCAAGTGAAAATTAAAAAAAAAAAGAATTGAGGTTCTAAAATAACTTAGGAGATGGGCTGAAACTGGGGTATAGGAAGGTTTAGGGTCTCTCCTCTTGCTGACTTTCAGGCCTTGGAAGGGGAATCAAAGGGACCCAGACAGACAGAAAGAATGCAGCAAAACTATCCAACTGTGGATTGACCATAAAGAGGACATAATATTAAGACAGCAGTTGAGTATGCAAGATCCCAAGACTAATAGTGTCACTCCTAACCTTATAATAGATGAGACACATCTTGGAAAACCCAAAGATCCAATTCCAAAGCTCTTTACCAAAAATGATCGGTGTTTGGACTGGAGGTTTAGTCACATCATGTACAGCTTCCAGGCAGCTATGCAAAAGAAGAAGCATAAAGAGAAACCAGACCAGAAACTAGAGCCTCCAAACATTTTTTGGGGTGTCTGGCCTTCCCCAGGACATAACCAAGGCCATTTCCAGCTTCTGGTCAATGATATGGACAAAAATTATTCCTAAGACTCTGACCTAAAGCTGTCTGACCATTTGTTATTTCTGTCCACATCAACAGCAGCCTTCAGATTCACAACCCAAAGTTCTCAGCATGAATTGTCTGATTTTAAAGGTTAGGCTTGCATTTTACTTATCTATATTTCAGGCAAACCAGTACTGATTCATCATGACACAGTCAAGTATGGAACATCATCTTACAAAACTTAAAAAAAAAAAACAGATCTTAAAGAACAAAGCAGGGTTGGCAAGAAGCTCAATAGGTAATGGGGTTTTCTGCCAAGCATAACAACCTAAATTCAATCCCCAGAAGTCATAATGGAAGAAGAGAACTGGCACTCCAAAGCTATTTTCTGATCCCCCATATGTCTACCCACAACACATATGATAGATAAGTGAACCAATTTTTAAAAACATTTAAAAGAACAAACAAAACAGTGGCTGTGGAGAAACCCAGAGCCCTCAAGGGTAAAGAAAATCAATGAAACATATCAGAACTTAAATCCTTTACCTGATAATTGTCCTTATAGCAAGTAAAGCTTGCTATTGGCCAAGAACAGAAATGATTAATCCTTTATCACACATCTTTGAGATTATTACTTCCTGCACTTGAGGTTAGTGCCTATACCTAAAGACACTCAAACTTGTAAGAGATCTGCCAATCTGTCAGTGTCAGAGACATCCTGTCCACAGCAGTAGAGGCAGCAGTAGAGGTTATGGAAGCCTACTTGGCCATACTCTAGTTTTGTGCCAACCACCAAATTGATACAGCAGGCACATGAGATGCAGGATGGTGAGAGGAGACACGGGGCTTCCAAACCAAAATCCCAAAAGAAATGAAGAGAGGAAGGAAGGAAGGAAAGAAGGAAGGAAGGAAAGAAGGAAGGAAGGAAGATCACTGCCTTGACTGAAACTGAAGAATCCACAACACTAGAATATGGATGAATTTCCCCACAGCTTTCCACTATGGTCTCCAAATCAACCACTGCTGACCTTTGGAACACAGAAGATTACACTATGCATTAGTGATAGGATAGATTGTTCTGGGCCTGGTTGTCCGAGGTCTGAGTGTACCAGGACTGAGTGTTCTAGGAATGACCATTGCAGATCTAGCTGATGCAAGTTCAGTTGTTTCAGTACTGGGTGCTCCATATGTGAAAACTTCCAGATATGTTTGCCAGCTCCTCTGGGAATAGTAATAGAGGCCTGGAGATTCTGGAGCTGCTGAGTACTAAGTCATTTAGCCACTCATTTTCTTGCTCATCTTTTCCATTTCCTTCTCTAGTCTTATAACCAGATCTTAACCTGTATGTAGCAGAGGTTCAAAATCCTGGCAAGCTCTGCATCTGCTGGAGTCTGAGGACCTTGTGTCTCCAAACTCTACCATCGAGTGCACACAACTGAGTATGAGAGAGCACACTGTGCATCATCCGCTTCTTGGCAGCCAATCCCAAAACAGCTGAGCAAACAGGCCCAAATAAATTTAATTACCCAAATAAATCGTCGAAGCTGCTTATAACTGGCATTTAAACTCAGAATGATATTTGTTTCTTTTCTTTGGCTCTTAGAATATTATCTTTCATGATGGCTTCTTTCCAGAAAATTCCCTAGATGGAATTCTGTGCGTAGTCCAGCAGAGGGCCCCATTTCCATTTTCTGACTCACATCCAGCATACACCAAAGGCACTGCAGACAACAATCAGCAAATCAGCAGTGAAGGCTTCTGTCCTCCCACATTCCACCCACGGGGCTGGGGCTATTGGGTTCCGGTTCCAGCTGCTGAGCTTGGGACAGATGGTGTCTGCACTTGCTTTCAGCCATGGAGGCGGAGATAGACGTGGTTTCTAAGAATAACTAGTGGCTCAGGGAGAGAAGTCCTATTATGTTAAAAGCATGGAAGGAATTTTTGTTGCAGCTTTTTTTTTCATCTGAGATACCTATTCTCATTTTAAAATATACTTAAAAGACACAGAGCTATCGAAATGCTTTGAAAATCATATTGAAAAGATACAGATGTATAAAAGCTTGGTGAACATACATTAAGAAACATTCCACAATAGTAAGTGGAACAGAATACAACAATGAGTTTATTACAATGTGTTTTTATTTTTGTTTTGTTTTGTCTCACCACATTTTGTGGCATTGTGTTCCGAGCCTAGATCACTAACAGATTTCTTCTTCAGCAACAACAACAAAACCCAGCAGCACAAACCTCTTAAGAGTGGACTCTTGTAGTGGCATGAACTTCTAATCCCAGAACTGAGAGGTAGAGCCAGGAAGATGTGAGTTCAAAGCAATCCAGGGCTGCATAGAGAGACACTGTCTCAATAAATGAGGTGACTTATTTTACTATGTTAAGATATTCTTCATCAAATCGTACTGTAATTAAGATTAGGAGACAAACCACAAAGTTAAAGAAAATAAAAATCCTCTTGGGGAGGAGAACTCCCACTTTCTGAGGACTAGGGGAGGGAGACAGGGGAAAAAGAGAGGGAGGGTGGAACTGGGAAAAGAAAAGGGAGGTGCTACAATTGGGATGTAAAGTGAAAAAAATTATAAAAAGTAAATTAGTAAAAAATAAAAATCCTCTTATTCACAATGCAAAAATGCAAACCAGTATAAAAACAAGGGACTCAACAGGAAAGGGGTAGCATAAACAACCCATTACTGAAGACAATTGAAAAATTACATATTGTTGTCATTTGGATGAAGTTTGTGTGTGTCTCCCAAGGCTTCATGTATTAAAACTTAATTTTCATTAAGAGAGTGAAAGTTTAATGTGACTGCATTATTTAGATTAAGACTTTATTATTTTAAATTGAAAATAGATTCTTATTCTTACACAGTATATCATGCTTAATAAGATAAAACAAAAACCATCACATCAAGTCTGGACCAGGCAGCCCAACAAAAGCAAAAGTATGAAGAGCAGGCACAAGAATCAGAGACCCACTCATTTACATACTCAGGAGTCCTTTAAAAATACCAAGCTGAAAGTTACAGTATATATACAGAAGACCTGGGGCAGACCTATGTAGGCCCTGTGACTGCTGCTTCAGTCTTTGTGAGTTCAAATGTGCTCGGTTGATTTCGTGGGCCCTGTTCTCCTGCTGTCCTCCATCTCCTCTTTCTGTCTCCTCTTCTGAAATATTCCCTGAGCTTTGAGATTAGGGATTTGATAGAGACATCCAATTTAGAGATGTGTGTTCCAAGGACTCTCACTCGCTCTGAAATGTCTTGCTGTGGTTCTGTGCGTCTGTTTCCTTCTGCTACACAAGGAAACTGCTCTTATGATGATTGAATAAAGCACTGATTTATGATATAACAGAATATCATTAGGAGTCCTTTTATTGATAATTTTTTGAGTGTTTGGTTTTACCCTGGGTCTCTTGGCTATCTAGTCTCTAGTTCTTTGTCACCCAAGCAATGTCAGGTATGGGTTCCTTCCATGGAGTGTGTCTTAAGTCAAAGCAGACAATTGTTAGCTATTCCCACATGTTCTTTGCCACAATTGCCTTAGCATATCTTGTAGGCAGAACAGATGATAGGTCAAAGGCTTTTGTGGCTGGGTTGGTATTTACATTTCTCTTTTAGGTAGCCTGCAAAGTACCTTCCCACACCAAAGACATTATAACTCAGGGGGGAAGGCTCCATGAAAGGAACCAATACGTCTCCATATTTAGTGAGCTGTGTGGGTGTTGTCCACAATAATGGATCCCCACTGTCAGTTTGTGCAGAGAAAAACCCACTGTCTTGATAACAGCGTTGTTTGGGGATTTCCATGGGACCCCCTTGGCAAAGAACTTAACTGAATGCAACCCAGTCCCAGTACTGGAAGCCTCCTTTGATGACAAGAGATGGCCAGTTGGGACTCCATCTCCCTTGATATTAGGAGATCTCATTAGGATCACCTTTCATATATTTTAGGAAGTTTCCACTGTACTAGGTTTTAGTACCCTCTTCCAAATTCCCCTCAGTTCCAAGTGTATCTCCCTGCAATCCCTTCCTCAAATCCATCTTTCCTCCCCCTCCCCACCTACTCATCCCATTCCCATCCCCTCATACCAAGTCTACCCATAATATCTATTCTATTTCCTCCTCCCAGAGAGATCAGATCCATTTGTTCTCCCCACTCCCAGTCCCTTCCTCTATACCTAACCTGTCTTGGTCTACAGATTGTAGGTTGGTTATCATTTATTTGATGGATAATATATGAAATACATATCATATTTATCTTTCTGGGTATGGATCACCTCACTCAGAATGATTTTTTTTCTAGTTCCATACATTTGCCTGCAAATTTTATAATGTCGGTTTTTAACAGCTGGGTAATACTCCATTGTGTAAACGTACCATTCTTCAGCTGACCAACATTCCAGTTTCTGGTTATTATGAATTAAGCAGCAATGAACATAGATGGGTAATTGGTAAAAATTCTTTTCTATTTTGTAGGCTGCTGCCGTGTCTGAATAATGAAATCTTTTTTCATGCAGAAGCTTTTCAGTTTTATGAGGTTCCATTTATTAATTGTTAATCTTAGAGCCTGCAATATCAGTGTGCTGTTCAGGAAGTGTTCTCCTGTGTCAATGAATTCATGATTATTTCTCATTTTCTCTTCTGTCAGGTTCAGTGTATCTGGTTTTATCTTGAGGTCTTTGGTCCATTTCACTTGAATTTTGTGCAGAGTGATAAATATGAATTCATTTACATTCTTCTACATGCAGACATCCAGTTTAACCAGCATGATTTGTTGAAGATTGTTGCAGGATATTTGATTCCATTGTGAACCCCCAAATTGTGAATTATAAAACCCTATTTCTTTGTTTGGTGTTGTTGAACCCTATCATGTACCTTTAATCCAAAAATGTTTTACTGTAAACAGGTGATTATGGTGTGGTTAACCCAGCCCAAGCACACACTTTTAATCTAAGAGCTTTCTGTACATAGGATTTAATAAATTTAACCCTAGATCAAGAGACAAGCAAGAAACCAGCTGACAGGGATTAAAGAGTAGGAGGGACTTTTAGTTGAGGGGTATTTAAGTCAGTGTGTAGAACAAGCAGAGCTTTTATCTTTAGCGGCATCTGCTCCTCAGCTCCCTGGCTTTTGAGGCTTTGAGCTAGCAAGCCTTGGGCCCTGTTTTTTGGGGGGGCTTTTTTCTCCTAGGCTGTCAGTTGAGCTAGTGAGCCTTTTGAGTTTTTTTTTTTCCATCTGGACCTGAGCTGAGAAAGAAGGCTAGCTGGGTACTTTCTCTGCCTCTCTGAGCTAGCAGGTTTTCACCCCAGCATCTGGCTCCTGAGTCTTTATAGCTAAAATAGAAGGGCTGGGATTCTCAATTTTTAAATAACAACAAAAGATGCTGTCTTTTTTCCCCCTCCAGTGTGTATTTCTGGTTTCTTTATTAAAAATCAGGTGTTCATAGGTGTGTGGGTATATGTCTGAGCCTTCAATTTTATTCCATTGATCATATTGATCAATATTAATCTATTTTTATGCCCACATCATGTGGTTATTAATAGCTCTATTACAAATTCAAATTGGGAATGGTGAGACTTCAGGCAGTTCTTTTTATTGTTCAGAACTGTTTTAGCTATCCTGGACTTTTTGTCTTTTCATATGATGTTGAGAATTTTCTTTTCAAGATCTCCGAAGAGTTGTATTGGAATCTGATGGGGATGCATTGAACCTATAGATTGCTCTTGGTAAAATGGCCATTTTTACTTTGTTAATCTTACCAATCTGTAAGTATGGGAGATCTTTCCATCTTCTGATATCTTCTTCAGCTTCTTTCTTCAAAGACTTGAAGTTTTTATAATACAAGTCTTTTGCTCGCTTGGTTAGAGTTACCTTAAGCTATTTTATATTACTTGGGGCTATTACTTGAAAAGTGTTGTTCCCCTGATTTCTTTCTCAGTCCATTTGTCATTTTTATATAGGAGGGATACTGATTTTTTTGAGTTAACTTTGTATCTAGCTACTTTGCTGAAAGTATTTATTAGCTGTAGGAGCTTTTTGGTGAAAGTTTAGGGTTGCTTATATATACTATAATATCTTCTGTAAATACACTTTGATTTCCTCCTTTACAATTTGTATCCCCTTGATCTTATTGTGCTAGCTAAGACTTCAAATACTGTATTTAATAGTTATAGAGCATGGACAAACTTGTTTGGATCCTGATTTTAGTGGAATTGCTTTGAGTTTCTCTCCATTTAAGTTGACATTTATGGGCTTGCTGCTAACTGCCTTTATTGCATTGAGGTATATTTCTTGTATTCCTAATCTCTCCAGGTTTTTTATCATGAACGGGTGTTGGATGTTTCTCAAAGGCCTTTTCTGCATCTAATGAGATGGTCATTTGTCTTTTTTCAGTTTGTTTGTATGGTGGGTCACATTTATTGATTTTCATATATTGAACCATCCCTGCATCTCTGAGATGAAACCTGTTTGATCATGGTAGAGATCTTTTTGATGTGTTCTTCAATTCAGTTTGCAAGTATTTTATTGAGTGTTTTCCCATCTATGTTGGGTAAACTTATCTGGAATTCTCTTTCTTTGTTGAGTCTTTATGTGTTTTTGGTATCAGGGTAACTGTGGTCTCATAAAATGAATTAGGCAATATTTTTTCTGTTTCTATATTGTGGAAGGATTTGAAGAGTGTTGATGTTAACAGTTCTTTGAAAGTCTGGTAGAATTCTGTGGTAAAACCATCTGGCCTGTGATGTTACAGATTGGGAGACTTTTAATGATGTTTCTATATCCTTAGGGGTTATAGGTCTATTTAAATTGCTTCTCTGATGTTGATATAACTTTGGCAAGAGGTATCTATTAAGAAAATTGTTCATTTCTTTTAGATCTTCCAATTTTGTGGAGTACAGGTTTTAAAAGTATGACCTTGTGGTTCTTTTGATTTCCTTAGTGTCTATTCTAGAAAGTCTTTAATTTCTTTCTTTATTTCTGTCTTGGCACACTCTTCATTCAGGAGAGAGCTGTTCGGTTTCCATGAGTTTATAAACATTCTGCTGTTTCTCTTGTTGATATCCAGCTTGAATCTATAGTGGTCTGATAAGATGTAGGATGTTATTTCAATTTTTTTGTATTTGTTGAGACTTTGTGTATGTGGTCAATTTTAGAGAAAGTTCTGTGTCTGTTAGGTCTATTTGGTTTATAACTTCTGTTAACTCCAGTATTTCTTTTTCAGTTTTGACTGAATAATCTCTCCATTGGCGAGAGTAAAGTATTTTGAAGTCTCCCGCTATCAGTGTGTGAGGGTTAATATGTGATTTAAACTGTTTCTTTTACAAACTTGGGTGCCCTTGCTTTGGGGGCATAGATGTTAAGATGGTTTCCTTTGATGAGTATGAAGTGTTCCTCTCCATCTTTTGATTAGTTTGGTTTGAATGTCATTTTGTTAAATATTAAAATGACTGTACCAGCTTGCTTTTTAGGTTCATTTACTTGGAATATCTTTTTTCAACCCTTTACCCTGAGGTAATGTCTCTCCTTGTGAGAGACCAAAGAATTGAAAATTAGTTTTTTGGGGGTTATTGAAAGCACAAGCCTGAACAAAGGTCAGCCAGGTGGAGACATGTCTGGCCACCTGCTGGGAAGAACTAGTTTTTCCTCGTTCTTTTCCTGCCCACTAGAGATCAGTTGCTAGGCAACCCACCCAGATGGCCAGGCCAGAACTGTTTATGGTCTTGGCACCTAAAGTAAACCAATCATTTCAAAAGTCAATTTCCCTTACCCAATCATGTAACTCCCTGCTTGTGGTTTTTGCCTTTAAAAACCTTCTGCTTTTCTAAAGGTCCCAGGTTAGACTTCCAGCAACCAGAAGGCAGCTCATGACTTCCAGGGATTCTGACACTTTCATATCAATGCACAGGGAAAATTTTTTTAAAAAATAAAACAACAAACAAACAACAACAACAAAAACCACACTTGTTCCCCTAGACCACACTGCTGTACGCCTCCTCTTCACCAAGGAGGTTGCTTTGACCCAGACTCGAGCTTGTATTAAGTAAACCCTCATGTATTTACAGTGGACTTGATGCCTGGTGGTCTTTGGGGGTCTCACGAACTGGGCATAACACTTGATGTTGAGGTGTGTTTCTTGGATGCAGCAGAGGGACAGATCTTACTTTTTGTTTGTTTTCATTTTGTTTTGAGGCAAGGTTTCTCCGTATAGCCTTGGCTGTCTTGGACTCGCTTTGTAGACTAGGCTGGCCATGAATTCATGGTGATCTGTCTGCCTCTGTCTCCCAGAGTGCTGAGATTACTAAGCATGTACCATAAGCTAGATCCTGTTTTTATATCCATTTTGTTAGTCTGTGTTTTTTCATTGGAAAATTGAGACCATTGAAGAGATTGTTGATTCCTGTTATTTTGCTGCTGGTGGTACCAGTGACAATGGTGTGTGTGTGAAACAGACAGACAGACAGGGAGAGCACTAACTACCCTTCTTTTGATTTTGCTATCTGAGATTATTTATTCCTTGTGTTTTCTCATGTGCAACCCTTCTTGGGTTGGAGTTTTTCTTCTAGTACCTCCTGTAGGGAAGCATTTGTAGAAAGATACTATGTAAATTTGATTTATAATGGGATGTCTTATTTTCCCTGTCTATGGTGATTGAAAGTTTTGCTGGCTATAGTAAGCTGGGTTGGCATCTGTGGTCTCTTAGAGTCTGCAACATATCTGTCCAGGCCTTTTAGAGTCTCCATTGAGAAGTCAGGTGTAATTCTAGTAGGTCTGCTTTTATATGCTACTTGTTCTTTTCTATTTGCAACTTTTAACATTCTTTCTTTGTTCTATATGTTTAGTGTTTTAATATTATGTGGCAAGAGGGCTTTCTTTTCTTGTCCAATTTATTTGGTGTTCTGTTTTCTTCTTTTACCTTTGTTTATAGACATCTCCTTTAGGTTAGGAGAATTTTCTTCTATGATTTTGTTGAAAATATTTTCTGGTCCTTGGAGCTGGGATTCTTCTCCTTCTTCTATTCCTATTATTTTTAGGTTTAGTCTTTTCATAGTGTCCTAGATTTCCTGGATGTTTTGTGTCATGTTTTTTTTAGACTTACCATTTTTGACTGATATATGCATTTCTTCTATTGTGTATTCAATGCCTGAGATTCTTTCTTCAATTTCTTGTATTCTGTTGGTGTTCCTGTACAAATCCCTAAATTTTTCATTTCCAGGAATTCCTCAGTTTAAGATTTCCTTGTTGGTTCTATTTCCATATTTAAGTCATGAACAATTTTATTCATTTCCTTCAAATGTGTTTTCCTGGATTTCTTTAAGGGATTTATTCATTTCCTCACACTGCTGTGTTTTCCTGGATTTCTTCATTTCATCTTTAAGGACCTCTATCATCTTTATAGAAGCAGTTTTAAGGTCTTTTTTTTTTCTTGTGCTTCAGGTATGTTGGAATATTCAGGGCCTGTTGGACTCTAGTGGAAACATATTGCTTTGACTGCTATTGATTGTGTTTTTCTGCTGGTGTCTAGGCATCTGAGTTTGGGATGATTATAGGTCTAGGTGCTGAATTTCTGGGTTTGTCTTTGTTGGGTGGGTGTTTTGTTCCTTGGTTTCTTTTTCCTGTCTGGATTTTCAGAGTATGTGATTGCTGTGTGATGCCTGATAGAAAATCCTCTTTAGACTTGTGCTGCTGATTATTAATATTTTTCATTGATTTATCTTTTAGTTAAACAGCTGTTATTCCTAAACCAGCTGTATATCCAAATCACCAGAGACTAGGATTTATTTAATTAACCTAGAGAACAATGCTGCGCAATTAATCCACCCTAAACCTCCAAACCCTCATAGCTTCCTCCTATTCATATTTCCCACATTATACATGTTTTTTAGTTATATCTTAAGTCTAGTTTCATCTCTCCTACTGTTTCTAGATTCTCTTCTCTCAGATTTCTCCTCTCAGACCCTCCTCCCACTTGCTTCTTTCTCCTCCACTCTGGACCAGGATGTCCCACACTCTGCTCTCCATTGCTCTGCATTGGCTGGTTGTTTTATTGGCAACACAGAGAAAAAATGGTGGTGTGTTTACACAAACTTGAGACAGGTAGTGCCTATAATAAGTATTACAATGCCAATGTCTGGACTGAAACCAGATAGTGGGGTAGAGAAATCAGCATGTGAATGAACATGGCTAAATTGCATACATTCCACAAGAACATTTTACTTGACAGTTCTGGCCTCTGGGGGTTCCAGGTAAAATGTGTTTCTGGGTATTGGGAGGTGACTCTTAGGAATGGGGAAAGGCTAGGGGTCTGAAGGAGTTCGTAGAAGAAAGGAGAGCAGAGTATTCCATCATGATCTGCTTATTTGGATCATGGGGAAAGGAGAGACAGTGAAGATAGGTCATCCAGAGGCTCTGCTATAGAGCTGGGGATGAGACTGGTGGAGTAGAAGAGGGCAAGATCTACAGACAGTCTACTTGTTGCCCTGGCAGGAGTGGTATGTGATTTAGCAGGAAGTGCCTGCTGAAGTTGGGGGCTGGGATAAAACAAGTGGAGAGAAAGTTTAGAAGAGGAAGGTCTGTAAGATCCACAATAGATGGCAACAGGGGCCAGGGAAGGCTGCCACAAATATTCTGCTTCCAGGCTCAGAATGGGACTGGGGAATTGGATCTGGGGAAATAGAGGAAGAGAAGATCTGTAGGTAGCATACCTGGTTTTCTGACAGGCATGTCCTGTGCGTTAGCAGGGGATATGTGCTGGAGTTGGAGGAATGAAGGCTGCAGCTGATGATCTGCTGCAGAGCTAGAGATGAAATGGAGGGACTGGACCTGAGGGGAAGAGGAATTGGTGAGAGTCCTCAGTTGGCTTATGTGTTTCCTGGACCTGCTCAGCTGGTATGTTCCCAGGAAGTGCCTGCTGGCATTGGAGGCTGGGATAGTGGGAAAAAATGGGGGGAAGGAAGGTTGGGAGAGAAGATCCCTATGACTATTTAGGGATGGAGTCAGAGAGAAAAGAAGGATTGCAGCAAGTTCTCTGCCACAGAGTTGGGGATGAGACTAGGGATTGGGTCTAGAGGAAAAGATGGAGAGGGAAAGATCTGAGGGATTAGATGTTAGGGTGAAGTCACTGTGTCTGGGTCCTGGTGCCCTTATAAAGAAATAGAAAGATAGGTCAATGAGATAGCTCAGCAATACTGAAAATCTGAATTTGATCCTTGAAATCCACATTGGAAGGACAATACCAGTTCCTGAAAGGTATCCTCTGATCTCCACATGTGTGCCTTTACTCAAGCACATACACATACTTTTTTTAACATGTAAAGATACTCAGCCTGTGATGTTCTGTTATTAGCAGTAAAAAGATTAATATATATATATATACATATATATAAATACATGAAAACGATCTGTCCAAATATGATAAGGAAATTTTAAATTAAAATCACAATAAAATATTATCATACACCAAACAAATTGTGCAACATTGAAGTTCGATGTAAATGGAAACAGGTGTACCACTATCATGTGAAATATCTTGGCATTACGTAATAACTTTAAAGAGAGGCAGTCTCCATGAGGCAAGATGCAAATATGTGTGTACCTCAGCTCAAGGCCAATAATAAGGGTTAATGAAAGATTTCTCCAAATATTTCAGGTGGTTCTCATATTTGAACTTTAGTAATCAGTGGGAGCCAATTTCTAACCCTCATGAGCAAATAACAAATACTAACCTTGTAAATGAAAAGATACTGAAACTACTCATGAAAATTAGCAAAACCTCTAAGTGTTTGTTGATCAGAGAAAGTGACAGATGAATAACCCAATAGCTTTTTAGAATGACGCTTTCTAATCAAATGGTAGATCCCTGCACATAGGGAAGTATCCTAATTAGGATGAGTCATTGTCAAGTCAACTAAGACCAACAAGCATTCTAATCTTTTGCCAAGGGTCCAAAATTCAAGCTAGGACTTGTTGCACCAGCTGCTGAGGGTGATGTGGCAGACATTGCTCAGATGTCAGTCCCTTTGTAGGTGACTCAGTTGCCGCAAGCCTCCTGCTCCAGGGATACCTTTTCCCAGAGCATCAACATTCATTAATGGATCAATAAGAGTCTCATCCTTATCCAAGCTCAGAAAATATATAATAGGTCCAGCTAGCTCCAGAGCTTTCCTCTGGAATCAGGCAAAATTGATTTTGGGAGTGCATAACAAGTCAACTGGTTTTTCTTCTTTTCCCTGTTCTCACTTCTCCATATTCATTGCTAGCAAGCCAACACCCTAATAAAGTCTGCATGCTAAATGTCACTGTAGAGCCTTCTGCTTACAGAAAACAACCTGCAATGCTAGTTTTCAGTCTTGCTGCCTAGAGTATTAAGCTTTAATGCAATAACAAGCCAGGTGTTCCATGCCTGTAATCCCAGCTCTCAGGAGGTGGAGGCAGGAAGATTATGAGTTCAAGACCACCCCTCTGTATTTGCCTTCACATGGCCTTTTTTCTGAGTTTACTCTATATTGCCCATTCTTTCCCTCCCTTCGTTCCTTGAGACAGGGTCTCATTATGTAATTCTGTCTGACCTGCAATTAGCTATGTAGGTAAAGCTGACCTCAAGCACAGAGATATCCACCTGCCTCTGCCATTTCTTCTTCTTTTATTTTAATTAAATTTTATTTTTATATTAATTACAATTTATTTACTTTGTATCCCAGCTGTAGCCCCCTCCTTCATTTCCTCCCAATCCTACCCTCCTTCCCTCATATCCTCCTTGCCCCTCTCTAAGTCCACTGATAGGAACCCTAGCTTATCAAGTCTCATCAGGACTGGTTGCAATGTCCTCCTCTGTGGCCTAGCAAAGCTGCTCCTTCTTCAGGGAGGGGGGTGTCAAAGAGCCAGCCACCGAGTTCATGTCAAAGATAGTCCCTTTCTTCTTTTTCTTAAAAGGATACTACCCATATTGATGAAGGAGCCCCTCTTATAATACCACTTAATTTTTAAAGGCCCCGTCTCTAGAACTGGGGATAGAGCTCAGTTGAGAGAATGTACTTCCTTAGCATATACAGAACCCTGGTTCAATCCCAAAACTGTAATCTCAGCATTCAGGAGTTGGACGTAAGAGGATTAAAAATTTAAGGTTATTCTCAGGAAATGTTGTAGGATATTCATCAGAGAAGACTTCTCGGACATGGGTTTAAACCAATAGAATGTTGGGATCCCAGTGTAGCACCGAGCTTTTCTGAGGATGAGATTTTAAGCAAAAACTCCTGTTCTGGGTTGACATACTTAAGTTAACAAGAACAATTACCCAGAAGCAGAATTACAGAAGCCAAAAAGCAAGGTTAGTATATTTAGAGACTTTTTCAGAACTATATGGACTTTGATGGATTAGGCCTTTGTTTTGGCCAGTGGTACTATCTATTTTCTTAGGTTTACAGCCTGAATGGTGCTTCTTTCATGGAGTCAGGTATGCTCCGGTCTAGGGGCCTACCAAAGTCTGGGGCCCTGTTACAAAAGTACAAAGTAAAACGCTGTCTCAAAAAGATTTTTTTTTTTCCTGGGGCTGGCAAGATGCTCAGAGGTTAAATGTAAGTAAGGTTCTCGTAAAGCACCAAGGTTCCATTCCCAACACTCCAGAGGATCCAACCCCTTCTACCCTCTGTGGGCATTCATGTACAAATAATTAGAAATAAAAATAAGACTTTGAGAATGTTTTGAAACAAATTAAACAATATCTAAGTAAATTCAATTGTAAAACACATCCTGTCCACCCTCTCCCAGAGCATTTTGGACCCTGTCACTGAATTACAGTAGCAGTTGCTCATGATATCACAGTACAGTGGATCTGCACTGGGAGATGAGAATTTAAGGATCCAGAAATTCAATTTCAAAAAGAACATTTAAAAAGGTAGTTCAATGTGTAGTCATTTATAAGAAATTAAAATGTGTAGAATTATGTCTGGAGCTTCTTTTGCCATTCACATTTTGGTGGTGTTGGGAATTGAGCCTCAGACCTTGCAATATGACAGATAATGCATTATTATCCTAGTCCTGTATCCATCTTAATTGGTGTATATTTTTCCATAGAGTAAAATGTATATCCGTTATCAGTATAGGGTTTAATAAGTTTTGAAAAAAAATCCATACAGAACATTCCAGTTGTCTCCAAAAATTCTGTTGTGCCTGTCTTAGTCTAAAAAGAGGTTAATTTGGGCTTGTGATTCTCAAGGCAAGGAAGTCCAAGAGAGTTGTACCTGAATACACTTGGCTTCTGGTAAAGGTCTCAAAAAAAAGAAAAGCAAAGAAAAGAAAAGAAAAGAAAGAGAGGGTGCAGAGAAGAAGAGTGCAGTAGGGGCTGGAGAGCTCAGCAGTTAGGAACAGTTAGCTCAGCAGTTTGGTGCTTTTCCAGTTTGGTTCCCAGAGCTTACATATGGTAACTCACCTTTAATTCCAGTTCTAGGAGATCCTTCGTCATCTTATGATCTCTGCATGCACCAGCATACATGTCACACACACACACACACACAGGAGAAATAAAAGAAAATATTTTTGAAAAGAAAGGACAAAGAAGCAGGGTGCAGTGGTGCATGCCTGTAATCCCAGCACTCAGGAGAGAGAGAGAAGCAGATCTCTGTGTGTTTGAGGACATTCTGGTCTACAGAGTGAGCCAAGGCTACAGGACAGCCAAGGCTACCCAGAGAAACCCTTTCTTGAAAAAACAAACTGACAAACAAACAGACAAAAAAACACAATAACAACAACCAAAAGAGAGGACAAAGGGCAGACACTCATCCTGTGTCCTGGTGCTGAGAAGGTGGAAATAGGCAGATCCCTGAGGTTCACTGGCCAGCCAGTCTAGCAAAAAAGGTGAGTTCCAGGTTCATTGAGAGACACTG
This sequence comes from Pachyuromys duprasi, assembly GCA_028658305.1. Taxonomy (NCBI): domain Eukaryota; kingdom Metazoa; phylum Chordata; class Mammalia; order Rodentia; family Muridae; genus Pachyuromys; species Pachyuromys duprasi. Next base: position 118,207,588 of record CM053742.1, read on the forward strand.
GTCAAGAAATAAAGTGAAGATGGATTGAGGGAGACACCCCAGGTCAATCTCTGGTATCCACACATACATGCACATGAACTTGCGTGTACATATCTACACAAACATGTATTTAAACATCCACTATTATCTGTTATATGTGTGAGTTCATGAGTGTCCAGCTATGTGTGTGCATGTGTATGAAAACAAGAGGTCATCCTCCCTTATCCTTCTTCAGGTGCTGTCAACTTTCTTATCATCATTACTATTATTATTTTGTGCATGTGTTATGGGGAGTGCACAAGCGCTATGGTATATATGTGGAAGTCAGAAGATACCGTTAGGGAGTAAGCTTTTCCTTCTAGCTTTTTGTGGGCTCCGGGGATCAAACTCACATTACCTGGTTTGCCACACAAGCACCTTTATCCACTTAACCTTCTTGCTAGTTTTTTCCTTGTTTGTTGAGACAGAGCCTCTTAATTGGCCTGGACCTCACTGATTTAGCTAGACTTGCTGGCAGCTAGTCCCAGAGATCTTGCTGTTTCCTTCTCTCACTGGGATTACAAATACATGCTTCGTTTATTTTAATGTGGGAAGTACTTTACTCATGCTTATGAAGCACTCACTTTTACCGTCTTAAGCCATCTCTTAAGAACTCATTTTCTTTTTCTTTCTTTCTTTCTTTCTTTCTTTCTTTCTTTCTTTCTTTCTTTCTTTCTTTCTTTCTATTTACTTATTTATTATTTTATTTTTGGTTTTTTGACACAGGGATTCTCTGTGTAGCCTTGACTCTTCTGGACTACCTTTGTAGACCAGGCTGGCCCTGAACTCAGAGATCTGCCTGACTCTGTCTCCCCAACTGCTGGGACCAAAGGTGTGTGCTACTGTGCCTGACTAAGAACTCATTTTCAAAAGCAAGAACTCTTGCTGCAAGAGCTTGAAAGAACTAATTGAATCTTGCAAAAAAGACATAAGTCTTCCTGAAAGGTCTTACCTATCAGCATCCCTGCATTGCCAACCAAAATTCCACCATGAAAGGGCAGACCACACCTACACCATAGTAATGTCCCCTCTACTGTTCCCCGAAATGACAACTAGTTTGATTTCTTTCACTGTACACTAATTCTGGCTTAGAATCCCATGGGATACTATAGTATTACTCTTTTGTGTCTGGCTTCTTTTCCTTAACCTTAGGTTTAGGATATTCATCTATGCTGTTCTATAGTTGTGATTGCTGAGTGGTATACTATTATGTGATCACTGTCATAGCACATGATAAATTCTATTTTTTTAATTTTATTTTTTACAATTTATTCATTTTAACATCCCAATTGTGGCCTCCTCCCTCATCTCTCCCTGTTCCCACCCTCTTCCCCCCATCTCCTTCCCCTAGACCACTGAAAGGGGCAGTCCTCCTTCCCTGCCATATGACCCAGCTTATCAAAGTCTCATCAGGATTGCCTGGATCCTCTTCTTCTGTGGCCTGGTAAGGGCCAGGGGAAGTGATCAAAGAGCTGGCAACTGAGTTCATGACAGAGTTGGTCCCTGTTCCCCTTACTCTGGGAACCACATGGAGACTGAGCTGCCTACTGGCTACATCTGAACAGGGGTTCTAGGTCCTCTCCATGCATGGTCCTTGGTTGGTGCATCTGTCTCTGCAGGACCCCCCGGCCCAGATTTTTGGCTTGTTGGTCCCTTGTGGAGCTCCTGTCCCCTCCAGGTCCTTCTATTCCATGCCCCCTCCCCCATTCTCCCATAAGGCTCCCTTGTACTCTGCCCAAAGTTTGACTCTGAGTCTCAACATCTGCTTTGATCCCCTGTAGGGTGGAGTCTTTCAAAGGTCCTCTATGGTAGGCTCCTATCCCATTCCCTCTCTTTCACCACTTCTGGTATCTATCCTATTTGACATTCTGAATGAGATTAAAGTATCCTTTTTAGGGTCCTCCTTGTTGTTTAGCTTATTTGGGTTTGTAGATTTGGGCCTGTAGATTTTAGTATGGTTATGCTCTATTATATGACTAATATCTACTTAAAAGTACTCATATGTGTCTTTCTGTTTCATGGTTACCTCACTCAGGACGATCTTTTCTAGTTCCATCCATCTTGCTTGCAAATTTCATGATTTCTTTGTTTTAAATAGCTTAGTAGTATCCCGTTGTGTAGCTGTACCACAATTTCTGTATCCATTCCTCCCTGAGGGACATCTAGGTTGTTTCCAGATTTTGGCTATTACAAATAAAGCTGCTATTAATATAGTTGAGCAAACGTCCTTGTTGAATGGTGGGGCATCTTTTGGGTATATGCCCAGGAGTGATATTACTGGATCTTGAGGTAGCACTATTCCCAATTTTCTGAGAAAGTGCCAGATTTTCAAAGTGGTTGTACAAGTTTGCACTGTCAATGGAGGAGGGTTCCCCTTTCTCCACATCCTCTCCAGCATGTATTGTCACTTGAGCTTTTGATCTTAGCCATTCTGATTAGTGTAAGATGGAATCTCAGAGTCATTTTTATTTGCATTTCCCTTATGACTTAGGATGGTTGAACATTTCTGTGTTTCTCTGCCATTCGACATTCCTCATTTGAGAATTCTGTTTAGCGCTGTACCCCATTTTTAATTGGATTATTTGATTTGTTGGTGTCTAACTTCTTGAGTTCTTTATATATTCTGGATCTTAGCTCTTTGTCAGATGTAGGGTTGGTGAAGGTCTTTTCCCAGACTGTAGGCTGTCATTTTGTTCTGTTGACAGAGTCCTTTGCGTAACAGAAGCTTTTCAGTTTCATAAGGTTCCGTTTATCATGGTAATTTTTTTTGTTAGATACCTAGGCTGTTTCTAGTTTTTTTTTTTTTTCTCTTGCCTTTCTTTGTTTTTTTTTTTTACTTTTGCTAATATGAATAAAGCTAATTTGAATATTTACATACAAGTTTTAGTGTGGATATGTAACATGCTATGGTTGACTCACCACAGTCAATTTTGGGCCTCTCCTAAGTCTGGTTCAGTGATGTCATATTGGTATTTTAAAATAGACACTGTAGGAATCTTTATACCACAATTGACAAATGCTACAAATTACAGCTGTTTTCTTCCCGAAAAGCTGATTGTTAACATTTGCCAGCATACCATTTGGGTATATGTTTTCATTTCTCTAGAGTAAACAATTAGAAATGATGTTTCTGGATTACATGATTGATTGATTTTTAAATTTCAAATTGTTTCTTTTCATGTTGTTGCAGAGAATTTAAAGAGAGAAATGTTACCCTTTTATAGAACCAACAGACTCAACCCATTACATACAGGTTCTCAAAAATAACCACTAACTTGTTTTGAAGTAAGAAAACGTGACAGCACCATTTGGGACACAGAGCAGTCAGGCCATCTGTTATTTAACTGTATCCAAAAGAAAACCAAGACTCATATCTTAAGAGAAGCAAGTATCTACTTTGAGCTGGACAGAGAGGAAGTTCCCACCAGACAGGGAGATAGGGGTGCTGATAAATTTCAAAGACATGGTTTCAATACCCTTAAAGAAATTTTTCTGTGGTTTTAAAACTGGCAAGAGACCAACCTCAACTTATTTTTTGGGAGGGGGGGCCACTTGCTGGGGATTTAAGTCAGGGCTTTGTAGTTCATTCGACCCAGCACCATACTAAGCTTTTAAAAAGATTTACATATATCTCAAATGGACACAGAGAAAATACAAGTTTTTTTGAAGGAAATGTTCCAGGAAAAAGAATGTATGTGTGTGTTCTTTTCTTATTCTGATGCCTGGAGAAGTTCAATTTAAGAATTACATTCATCCTAAAATATGTCCACAAATGGCTGTCACAGTGCTGCATTCCAGAACCACACTCCCTTCTTCACCTAGCCAGCTGTGGCCTGTCTTTCAAATTCCTCTTCAACTCTTCCTGGGGAGGCTTTTCTCCCTCGAGCTAGACCTCCTGCAGAGATCCGCTAATCATCAAAAGTTATGACTAGTTTCCTGGAGCTGGTAAATACTGAACATCTTTTAGTATGAATCCACCCGGTTTTAAAGACAGCCAAACTAAGATATGTGAAAAGTCCTTTAAAATGTACTTTACAGTGCTGGCTCCAACTTGTATTTAAGGGTTTCTCTCGCTCGTATTCTTAAGCCTGTAAGATCAGTCCCAAATGACCTTAAAATACTAAACTAAAATCGAGTCATAACCCTGACACACACACATACATACATACATACATACATACATACATACATACATACATACATACATACATAAATAAGACAGTCTCCTTTATTCGGTAGCATTGTTAGGGTTAACGTCCTCAACAAGCAGTTGTCGTCCTGACTGCGCCTGCGTGCCAATCAGACCAGGCGAATTTGCCCCGAGACTGCCATTTGAGGCCCCACCCTCCCTGCAATCCGGAACAAGACCCACATTCTGCTCCTCCTGTCTTGACGGGCGTAATCTTACCCCAATAAGAATGGAGGGCCTAGTCTCGGAGCGCCAATAGCAAAAAGCCAAGAGACGGTGGCGGCGGACTGTGCGAGGAAACAAGAAGACAGGCACAAGATGGAGGCGGTGGTGGTGGTAGCAGTGTGACAGGTGAGGGTAGGCCCCGTAGGGTTTGGGTTTTGGAGCAGCCGCTGGACCTGGGCATGAAGTCTGAACTGAATGCTCAGCTCCAAGATGATTCCGTCTGAATCTCAGGGTCCCCCTGCTTGGAACCAAAGGAATGGTTTAACCCGGGTTGAGACCGTTCTCGACCAAGGGAGTCCGCGGGCAGGCTGCTGTGGTGGTTTCACCCGCTACGAGTTGCAGTGCGCCTGCGCAGAGCATGAATCCCTTGCGGAGGGCGGGACCTAGGCAAGTGGGGTCTGGGGTCTGGGGCTTAGTAGCGAAATTTCCAAATGAAATCTTAAACCCCTCCAAGTGTCCATGACATTTCCTCACTAAATCTAGGAGATGCAGCTGTCTCCCATGGGTCCTTACTGCACTTAATATGCTACCCCTCTTATGGAAATAGCTGAGGATCGCCCCATTATCCCTAGTTCACTCCAATCTCTTTCCATGATTTCCCAGGGTATTTACACAAGTAGTTTGTTTGTGAGCCATCAGTAGTTATCAGAGACAGTTTTTGGAGACCCTATCCCCAGTCTTACTACATCCATTTTCCTCACCTAGTCTTCCTTTTCCTTTCCTCTTGGCAGCCACTTGCATTTGACTTAATATATAATGTGGTCTATCATTCGCTCCCTTTCACAGACCCTAGTGACTCTTGTTACATCTCTCTTCAGCATAGTGTTTGGTGAACCTCTTTGTGAAGTCATCACAGAGTCTGGTGACCTCTATCAGTACCTTTGATTCTACCATAAGCCTCATAGCTCATTGCTTTGGAATGCCCACAGTGCCTTTTAAGATCATTAGTACAGTCTTCATTTCCTCTAAAATAAAGACAAGACCTAATGATCCTCCATTTTCCAGTTTCCCGTCTATGACTTCTTTTACTAGTGTCTGATCACTTCATTCTCCATTAAAAGCCAGGGCAGACTGTTCATTCCCATTATGTGCCTGACACCTTCAGTCTCCAGTGCAGTATATACTGACTTCCCTATTAGTCTCTAGAAGAGTTTTGTATAGTGTGGCCTCCAGTACAGTGTGCACTGCCTCCTCACTTCAGTGAGTCTGAGATCTTGGCACTCAACTGTGAGATAAAGCAATAGGAGATTCTGAGCAGAGAAGGGTTGCATCATTGGGCTGTTTTATAAAAAGTGGCATTCAGGGAGCAATGGAACCTTGGAGGTGGAATTTTATGTCTTCTGCCATTCTGCATTCAGGCTGTCATTAGTAGACCTCTAAATTTTTTTCTCTGCCCTCTCCTAGGAGCCCTATGGCACCTGCCCAGTCCTACCTCAGCCCATCTTGACAAGACCTTAGGCCCCATGGAACCACCACGAGGCCCTCCTGCTAGTGCGGCTGAGCCATCTCGGGCAGTTGGCACTGTCAAAGTGTACCTGCCTAACAAGCAACGCACAGTGGTGAGTCACCAAGACCAAACTGACAGGGGTTCCAAATGGTCCCAGTTGTAAATCTGAGATCACAAGGGTGACAAGGGGTAGGGAATGGCCACTGCACAGTGATGGAATAATTGGCTAGGGTACCTACTAGTTACTGAAGACCTCAACCTCTGTACATATACACATACAGGTGACTGTCCGGGATGGAATGAGTGTCTATGATTCTTTGGACAAGGCCCTCAAGGTGCGGGGTCTCAATCAGGACTGCTGTGTGGTCTACAGACTAATCAAAGGGTAAATATGTAAACCATATGCCATACATTGGTTCCCTACACACCTCCCTTCTTCATTGTCATGTTATTCCTCCTCCTCTGTCTTGGAGTCTTCCACTAGTCGAGGTAGCCCAGGTAACACCTTTCATTTTGCTTCATTCCTTCATTGGCTTGGAAGATCTGCAACTCATCCACTTAGCTCCCAGGTCCTCACTCTGTCACCCTCCAGAGTTCATCTGTTTGTTCTTTCACAATTTCCTGAACTCATCACCTCTTTTTTTTTTTCTTCTCATTTTCCCCATGCACTGTGGAGTTGGTCTTCATTGACCTTATTTTTATTCCTGTGTTCCTTTGTGCCATAACAATTTGGATATAGTTCATGTTTTGCACTTTCTCTGTTGTTTCAATGTTTCATCAGCTCCTTACTCGGGTGCTGGCTTAAGATTTAGTTTCATTTGCCTCTTACATCATGGTTGAGATCATGGATTAAATCTGGGAGTGGTGGGCATACCAGTGATCCTAACATTTGGGAAAATCACTTTATTCCTTGGGCCTGTTTCCTCATCTGAAAGGTGAGAGTTAGAAGAGTAACAACTTTCTTTTTTTTTTTTTAATTTGAAATTTTACCTTTTTTATGTGTATGAGTGTCTTGGCTGCATGTGTGTATGTGCACTTATGTGTGTTCCCGATGCCTATAGAGGCCAGAAGAAGGTTCAAAATCACCCAGAACTGGAGCTATGGATGGCTGTGAGCCACCATGTGAGTGCTGGGAATTCTGAAAGAGAAATCCAGGTCCTCTGAAAGAGAAACAAGTACTCTTAACTATTGAGCCGTCTCTCCAGCCTAATAGTGACTAACTTGGTAAGAATTAAACATGCCAGAGAGTAATTCGAGGATGGGGCTGAGAGGAACTTTTGGAACATCCTTGTCTACTATGGCTCCAGTCCACCATCCTACTCATTCTCTCTCATACTCCTTGCAGAAGAAAGACAGTCACTGCCTGGGACACAGCCATTGCACCTTTGGATGGTGAGGAGCTCATTGTGGAGGTCTTAGAAGATGTGCCACTGACCATGCACAATTTTGTAAGTGCAACGGGGTAGTTGGGGAGGCTGCAGTGTTGACAGGGAGGGCCCTCAATCAGGCCTGGACTTCCCTGCTTTGTGGCTGCAGGTACGGAAGACATTCTTCAGCTTGGCCTTCTGTGACTTCTGCCTTAAGTTTCTGTTCCATGGCTTTCGCTGCCAAACCTGTGGCTACAAGTTCCACCAGCATTGTTCCTCCAAGGTCCCCACAGTCTGCGTTGACATGAGTCCCAACCGCCGACAGTGAGCCCAGCCTGGGTTGGCTTGAGGGATGGGGAGGACAGAAGCCCAGGTCCGAAGGCTTACAGATGGCTGACCTATACTCATAGCCCTCTTGTTTTTACACCTTTCTGTCCTCAAGGTTCTACCACAGCATCCAGGATTTGTCTGGAGTCTCCAGGCAGCAGGAGGTTTCTTCAAATCCCTCTATGAATGAGCTACTAACCCCCCAGGGTCCCAGGTAGGGGTTCCTTAGGTGAAAAGCTGAGGACCAGTGAAAGAAGGATCAGAGGACCCTGATCATGCTTTTATTGTTTACTTGATAAATACTATTCTGTACCTACAAGTGTTGAGTAAGGGTTTGGGACTGTGCAACTGTTGGTAAGGCACCTAGTCACTCTGGATTTCAGTTTTTTTCATTTGGGAAGAAGGGATAATTCTTTACCACAGTGGGTTCTGAAGAGGATTAAGAGCTGAGATATGGGAAATGCTTAGAGCAAGATCTGGGACAGAGTAAATAGCAAGTCTTATTATTAATTATAAGTATATATAAAACATCTATCTATATATAAACATCTAATTATTTTGCTCTTCTCTTCCATTATAACCACCCTCAAGTCTTTTCTCTTTGAAATACATACTACTGTAACAGAAAGTACTTTTACTTCTCTTATGTTGGATATAATGGTACCATATAGTTTCACATAATATATAAAAAGTAAGGTCAACATAATTGTAGTTATGAGTGTTCTGTGTGTTGATTACCTGTGAATTTAATCTTAAGGTGGTGAAAGGAACAGAAAAATGTTTTTGTGTGAGGTGTGGTAATTCATGGGAGGTAGAGGCAAGAGGATCCATAGTCCAACGTCCACTAAATAGCAAGTACAAAGCCAGCCTGGGCTATGTGACACTGTCTCAAAACAGTAAAAAAGGTTTTTTTTGTAACGTGATATATATGGATAATCTTCATATTATGTGTATAATATGTAATATATAACATGCTAATATGTATATTTAAAACATTGCCATTTTAATATAGGTAATATATATTACAAAATAAATAATATATTTGAAAAATACATGTCATTATGATATGTAATAAAAGATCATCTTACCCTTTCTCCAACTATCTTTGTCCTTCATTGTTCCTCCTTTAGACCTTTCCCCCAATGTTACCCTTTCTGAGAACCTACTTCTGACTCCTCCATGGACACTTTCTACTTCCTTAAGCCATTTTATTTTCCTCTTTTTGTGTCTATCATTAATAGGCATGTTCTATATTTGTTTTTTTTTAATTCTTCTACCTCTTCTAAAAATAACCCTACAAGGGCAAGAACGTTTTATTTATGGCATCCACAGTTTGATTTCCTCTGTTTAGAGTAGGATCTGGCACACAGGAGGTACTCAGTAAATGTTTCTTGAACAGGTGATGACTGGTATGACCAATAAATATGTGCTGTTTGTGAGCTAAGTGTACATTCAGGGTGATGAAGTTGGGCCTTCTTTGCTTTCTACTTCCTTCTGCAGTGATTTCACAGCTTTTTCTCTATCAGCCCCTGTAACCAGTGTACCCGGGAGCCAGAACGCTTCTCCTTTCCTGCCCCTGCCAATCCCCCACTGCAGCGCATTCGCTCCACATCTACTCCTAACGTCCACATGGTCAGTACCACGGCTCCCATGGACTCCAGCCTCATGCAGGTGGGTGTTAAGGAGGCGATGGTGGGAAGCATGGATCATTGCTCTGAGCCATTACTATTGCCACATCCTTACTTTGACTTCTGCTCCCACATTTTTCCAGTTTACTGCTCCGAGCTTCAGCACTGATGGTGAGAGAACCCCTACCCCTCCCTTCACCCTGAGCGCTTTCTGCCCCACCACCCTCCTTGCCTCTACTCACAGTATTTTATACAACAACAGCTGCTGGGAGAGCTGGTAATGGAGCCCTTCGGGGTAGCCCTAGCCCAGCCAGTGTGTCCTCAGGGAGGAAGTCCCCACATTCCAAGTTACCTTCAGAGCAGCGGGAGCGGAAGTCCTTGGCAGATGAAAAGAAAAAATTGGTATGCCATAGGAAATCCTTGGGGGCTACCATAGGCTAAGTGCCATGACTTAGGGTTTGTGGGTAGGCCCCTCTGATGCCACCAATCTGGCCTACAGAAGAACCTGGGGTACAGAGACTCAGGCTATTACTGGGAAGTACCACCCAGTGAGGTACAGCTGTTGAAGAGAATCGGGACAGGCTCTTTTGGCACTGTGTTTCGGGGGCGTTGGCATGGCGACGTTGCTGTGAAAGTGCTCAAGGTGGCCCAACCTACCGCTGAGCAGGCCCAGGCCTTCAAGAATGAGATGCAGGTGCTCAGGTGAGATCGCTGTGTTGTATGTGGGATGGGAATAGTGGAAGTCAGTGTTTAGTGTTTCTTTGGGGAAAAGCCATGCTGGGGTACTTCCTGGGTATCTACTATATTTGTGCCATGTGGGAATCATAATTAGACTTAGTTTCTCTCTAAGAGATGAGCCAATGATGATGATGATTCTTTGGATTAATATTGTTATTTGCTGGCTATGAACTAGGCCTATCCATAGGTCATTCCCATCATCATTTAACACATGAAGATTTTATGTAATCCCAGCTCCAGGAGTGCTCACATCCTTCCTTTCTGTTTGCTGAATCATTGCTGTTATATTTATTGTGTTGTGGGTTTGTTGTTAATTATAATAGTGCTTTTATGCAAAAAAATATAGTTAATTATAATCATAGGCATAATCTAATTGTTTAGTTATAAAATTGCTGTAATTAAGGTATAATCGACACTATGTTAATTAATTCACATGGAGAAAGCCAGGGTGGCACCCTTTTTGCTACTATGGTTTTATGTAGCATACTACTTTGTGCTTCTATTTTATATAAGGAAGACTGTATAGGATCCTTCTTTTGTGTGTGTTTGTGTGTGTGTGTGTCTGTAGCCCAGAGCTTCATCCATACTAAACATATATTTTACTACTAAACTGTGCTCCCTGTCATTAGGACCATACAACTTCTGACAATCCTGAGGATGCCTACATAGGCTTCATAGATGTTACAATAAGAAAACTTTTGTTCCTTTTTTGTTTGTTTTGTTTTTTCAAGACAGGGTTTCTCTGTGTAGCCTTGGCTTTCCTGGACTCACTTTGTAGACCAGGCTGGCCTCTAACTCACAGAGATCTGCCTGCCTCTGCCCCCCCAGAATGCTGGGATTACAGGCATTTACCACTGTGCCTGACTAATAAGAAAACTTTTATTCTCAGCTCATCTCTGTAAATTTTGATGACTTGAGTATGCAATAATTTACACGCTGTATTACAGTTTTTCCACTGGCTTACCACTATTAAGAATCTTTGGGCTGTTAAGGTGGCACAGCACCAAGCCCAACAACCTGAGTTCAGTTCTTGGAACCTATGTGGTAGAATGGTAGAAGGAAAGAACTAACTCTTGCAAGTTGTCCTTTGCTCTCTACATGCACACTAAGGAAAACATCCTCCAAATACACAGAAACACACACTCACACAAGGAATCTTTGTTATTTGGCTGGAGAGATGGCTTAGTCAATAAAGTGCTTGCCATGTAAGCACTTGAGTTTGGCTTCCCAGCATCCACATAAAAGTAAAAAGCTTTTTTTACAGGGTACAGTGGTACACACCTGTAATCCTAGCACTGGGACAGCAGAAACAGGAGGGGCTTCCTAGCCAGCCAGTCTAGCGAATTGGTGAGGTCTTGGTTTAGTAAGAGATCCTGTCTCAAAAAATGAGATGGAGAGTAATCAAAGGAGATAACCAACATAAACCTCTGGCCTCTACACCCATGCACATGTGTGGGTAAACAGCCAGCCAGTCTAGATGAATTAGTATGCCCTAGGACCCAGTGAAAAGTCTCTGCCTCATAAAACAAGATGATAAAATAAGTAAATACATAAAAAATGTGTAGCTTCTGAAAATGACACCCTAGTTTGACCTCTGACCTTCATTTGCATGTACATACGCGTGCACTAATACATACATGTGTATTTGCATATACACAGAAACATAGAGTATTCAAACAATCGGGTATGTGGTAAAATCTTGTCTCAAAAAAGTTCTTGGTGTTTTTTTTTGTTTGTTTGTTTATCTGTTTGTTTGTTTTTTGCATCTGTTTGGCTGTGTGGTAGTACATGACTACACTCCTAGCACTTGGTAGGCTGAGGCATAAGGATCAGGAATTTGAAGCCAGCTTGAAATACATGAAACCCTGTTTCAAAACCAAAACTAATCCTCATGTGTAGAACTCAGTAATAGAGCATGTGCTTAGCATTTGAAGGGCTCTGGGTTCCACGTCAAGTATCAAAACAAGAAGGGAATGTCCTGGTGCTCTATTGTCTTCTGTGATGTGAGTATCAACCTGTTGTTTGCATTTATATATTCAAACTATGGTTAACACCTATATAAAAGAATGTGGTTTTCTCATAAAACTATGGTAAAATAACAGTATATCTAGGTACCCAGAAACAAATTGGAAGTTTCAGAGCATTTACTGTTTGTTTAGCTCAGTTTTAAAGACTGGATATGTTATTTCCTCACCCTTTGTCACATCCTCATAAAGCAGTTGCTTTATGATGATAAATTTGTATGGCTTGGGAACAAGAGGAGCAAAGAGGTTAGAGGTCCTTTCCAAGGTTGTACAATGAATAAATGGTGGTTAGACTCAACTTGGGTTGTCAGATGGTTCTAGACTCTGGATCCTTTATCCCTAAGCCTCTCAAAGTGATCAGTAGATTATCATTCCCTCTGCCATACATATATCTTCATTTGTCCCTGTGTTTATCGGTTTGTCATCTGTAAAATAACTACTGCTGGGTGTGGTGGCTCATCCCCATGATCCCAGTGCTTGGGAGGCTGGGGCAGAAGGATCACTGAGAGTTTGAGTCTTGCCCAGGCTACTTAGTGAGCTCCAGGACAGCTTAGTATACAGCATGAGACCTTGTTTCAAAAACAGAAGAAAATAAAATAAAATGGAATTTGTTGAGGAAGGTCAAGACATCCACATCCCCACCCCCCAGCTCCCAGCAGGGAATCAGCCTACCAAGTGTCACATATTGGTATCTGACAACATTCTGGCCCTGAGTTCCCTTAAGGACAAGGTAAAATGAATGGCAGTGAAAGCAGGTAACATTGCTTTTCCTGTTGCTGAGTAAATACATGATACTTGTTCTATTTCCTGACCCCTTCCCCCCAACATCCTCTCCCTGCCTACAGGAAGACACGACATGTCAACATTTTGCTGTTCATGGGTTTCATGACTCGGCCCGGGTTTGCCATCATCACACAGTGGTGTGAGGGTTCCAGCCTCTACCACCACCTACATGTGGCTGACACGCGCTTTGACATGGTCCAACTCATTGATGTGGCCCGGCAGACCGCCCAGGGCATGGAGTGAGCTTCACATTTTAGAGAACTGGGGGAGGAGGGAAGGAGAGATGAAATAGTCTCCAGCCAATTCACTACCTGCTTCCATCTCAACAGCTACCTCCATGCCAAGAATATCATTCACCGAGACCTCAAGTCCAACAGTATCTACCTGTAACTGGCTGGGGTTTGGGGTGGGTATTAATCAGGGTGATAGTTTAGAGGGATTGTTCTTGGGTTAAGATTCTGGAGGTGAAAAGAGAAGGGCCTATATCTCATGGTTTCTTGCCAGATGGCAGGGCTATAGTTGGTGAAGGGCCTTTAAATGAAGGGCCTTTGTTTAGGAGTCAGATGATTCATGTGCTGTTGGGTACTCTGGTCAGGATGTGAGATGTAGTAGTTGTAGAGGATATTACAAGGATTTTATGGTCAGTGTCCCAGGCATGACAGCTTTAGGTGTCATCCAAAGGGCTTCTTGGTCTTGGCTCACAATGGAACTAAGTGGGGTTCCACCAGTGGATAGTATGAAATGGGGTGGCTTCTGTCCAGAGACATGGCTCACTAGCACAGGGATTCTGAGAATACCCCAATCAGGGTGAGAGGGATAGTTATTGGGATTCCCTGTAATGGTCCTTAACTCTGCTGGATATCTTCCTCCATGAGGGGCTCACAGTCAAGATTGGTGACTTCGGCCTAGCCACAGTAAAGACACGGTGGAGTGGGGCCCAGCCTTTAGAGCAGCCCTCGGGGTCTGTGCTATGGATGGTAAGTTGGACCAGGGTAGATGGGAGCTTCTGGATTGGGGTGTGTGGGACAAAGTGGAAATTCGTGTGCCATGTGTGGGTGTCTGGACTGTCCATGTTTCACCTAATGTGGGTGTCTCTGAGTTGTCCTTGGTGGGACTAGCAGGATCTAGTACTGTGGGCCAGCCATTTTTTGACCCTCATGGTTCCCCTGCCCTGTCTGGCCTATCTACTGAAGGCAGCTGAGGTGATCCGAATGCAGGACCCGAACCCCTACAGCTTCCAGTCGGATGTCTATGCCTATGGTGTTGTGCTCTATGAGCTTATGACTGGCTCCCTGCCCTACAGCCACATTGGCAGCCGTGACCAGGTGAGCCCCGTAACTTACCTTCAGTTTTCAGGGCTTCATACTCCAGGTCTCCTCCTTTGTACAGACCAGTAATGTTGATAGTTCCTCCCGTGGCCCCCAAGCCTAAGATTTTTCTGAATGAAGAGTCCTAGAGTCTGTCTCCTAGATATCTCATACTAATTTCCATACTCCTCAGACACCCACAAACCCCTGAGCCAGAACCCTTAAAACCCAAATTCCTTTGACTCCCTATATTCAGAATGCTCCTAGACCCCCCAAACATCCAGAAGCCCCCTGAACCCTTCAATAATTAGTCTCCTGCTGTGGATGCCCAAAATACCCCAAGTATCCAACACTCAATCCCTTTGTGCTTCTCAAATATGCATAGTCTCCCAGGGTTTGGGGTCCTCACATCTGTAGCACTCTAGGTCTTGGATTCTCACAGTTCTTCAAATTCAAGGTCTAGAATCTTCCATGTTTTTAGATACCAGAATTCTCTAGGCTCTAGATACCAAGTATTTGAGCCCTGAGTATTTTGTAGTCTACATAGTCTTATTTATACCCCAGACTCTTACATAAATAGAATTTTCTCCAAGAAACAATAGTCTGTACTTTCTTGAATCTCAGTATTTTCCAGTCTCCTATGCCCCCTATAAACTGTGAACTATTGTTCTGGTCCATACATACCTATAATCTTTGACACCTGAACTTAAATCCCTGTTCTATCAGCAGAAGATCCATCCAAGTCCTCAGGGACCCAGACTCCTTTGAGCCCTAGTACTAGATACCTAGTTCTCAAAAATTAACCTCCCATTTCTCTTGAGATTCATAGTTCCCTGGGCCTCCTAGCCTAAACCCAAAATCAATCCATTGTCTCCCACACACCAGATCATCTTTATGGTGGGCCGTGGCTATCTGTCTCCGGACCTCAGCAAAATCTTCAGTAATTGTCCCAAGGCCATGAGGCGCCTGCTGTCTGACTGCCTCAAGTTCCAGCGGGAGGAGCGGCCCCTTTTTCCCCAGGTGGGCTGAGTAGGAGGGTTGGATGCGTTGGGGGAGATCCACTGTAAGACAGAGGAGGATGTAGAGATAGAGGCCGATGTGAATGGGAACCATGTTGAAGTCTGGGCATTGGGGGTGTTGGGGCTGCTCTGGGACTCTGGACACCCCTCCTCATCTCCACCTGCTCTCAGATCCTGGCCACGATCGAGCTACTGCAACGGTCACTCCCCAAGATTGAGCGGAGTGCCTCCGAACCCTCCTTGCACCGCACCCAGGCTGATGAGTTACCTGCCTGCCTTCTCAGCGCATCCCGCCTTGTGCCTTAGACCCCAGTCCCAGCCTCTGGGGAACCAGTTTCAGCCCTGCCATGCCAAGGCACACCTTCCTATCAGCCAATCATTGTTCTGCCTCTGCCTTGATATGTGCCTCAGGATTCCCTATCCCACACCCTGGGAAATTTGGGAAACCCAAAAAAACTGAGCTCCCCTGCTTCCTCCATAATTTGGTTTTCTCTTGGCTTTGGAAATATTTCTAATTTGGAGACCTCTTTCATCTCCAACGGATGAAATTCAGGGCAAGGCTTCCACTCAGAACCACTTTTAACTGATGTGTCTTCACTGGATTTTGGGGTTCCCAGCACCCCATGTGAATTTTGGAGTTTCCCTTTGTCTCCCTTACTACTCAAGGACTCTCCTCTTTACCAAGAAGCACAAAATTCTGCTGGGCCTTTGCTTGTTTATTTTGCTTCCGGACTCTTCTCTTGGGGTTCAGAGCCGCTGAGGGGTGGGGCAAGTCCAGGCAAGGAGTGGAGGTTGGAAGAAGGTGCAGACCACACAAACAGAGCCACTGTACGCATTACCACAGGCGGCACAAACAACCACATATGCCAAGCACGGCACAAGAGGAGGCCAAGTCAGTCACAAACACAGACATTGGCAAAAGTGGGGGAGTGGGAGACCACTGGCCTTCCTGGTGCAAAGGATTCTGAGAAGATGGGTGGAGTTTGCATATTTAAAGACAGCTGTCAGAGGCAGGAAATTGGGGAGGGGTTTTCTGGAGGAAGAAACTGAGGGGTCCTAAAACTGGAAGGAACTTCCAGTATGCTGAATGGGGTTGAGGGGATCAGGTGAAGGGAAGCCTTTGAGGGACTGGGTGGTGGATGGTAGGTGGCATTTGAAGATGTGGATCTCCAGAGATATGATCTATGGAAAGGGCTTAAGGGATGGGGCTTCTTGAGGAATTGGCAACTTTTGATTAGGTATAAGGAGTGCTGGAGAGATTCAGGACCAAGAATAGAATAGGGTTTTCCAGGAATTTCAGAGGATCAGGACAGGATTTGATACATTAGGCCAGAAATGGGTTTTCTGGGATTCAGGAACTTCCAGGGAGGAAATCACCCTTTAGAGGTACTGGAAGTAGAGATCTTCAGGAATTTGGAGGTTCTGAAACAGATCTGGAAGTGACCATTCTAAATGGACTTGGGAATTCCCAAATGTGAGAATTGGATTTAGGAAACTTGAGGAATGAGAAGTAGGATGCTGGAGAACCAGGAGAGGTTTTCTCAAGGGATTTGGAGATTCCAAAAGTGAGAAATGGAGTCAGGACCCAGAGGGTTGTCTAGGGATTTTAGGGGTTCTCAGAGTGGGGTATCAGTCGGAGAAGAGGCTGGCGAAAGACTTCCTCAGGCTGCGGATGGTCTCAGCTTTCACCTCGTCCTGGCTAAGGCTGGGCCTGGGCGGGGCTGGCTCTGGAAGGTTGAAGGCATTGGTCAGAGACTGGGATTTGCTAGAGAGAGACAAGGTGGAGGCATGGGAGGAAGGGGGAAGGGGAAAGAGGAAGGGAGGAAGGGAGAGAAACACAATGTTACCCCAGGCCCAGTCCCAGCCCTGCCCCTCCGATCCTGGGGCTGTGCCTGTGACGTCCCACCCCCAAGCACGGGACTGGACCCTGACAGATTCTCGAGGTGGGAGAACTCTTGGAGCAGATGAAGCTGAGGCCAGGGAGGATATGGGGTCATCTGGGAAGACTTAGGTATAAGATAAATTTAGTGGTGCAGTTTAATGGGAAGGGTCCTTGGCACAATTCTCGGCTAGTTTGATGTGAAGGCAGGATTGGGAGTTGGGGGACAGTTGCAGTCAGAAGGTAAGGAGTCTAGGAAGGGTCTGGACCAGCAGGGACAGTCTAGTAGGGGCCAAGTCAGTCTCAGGGTGATCTAGTGGAGGTGGGTCAGGGAAAACTTTTGAGCCAAGGACTAGGGGAATGGAATGGACTAGAAGAAGCAGAAAAGGTGGCATGATCTGGGAGAATTTGAAGTGCCAAGAGGATTTGAGAGCGGATCAGAAAGGAGTCTATACTATTAGAGAAAGTTTGAGGAGAGGCTGAAAAGAGTGAAATGATGGAAGGCTACAAATTGGCCTGAGGGAATTCAGGGACAGCTGGGAGGAGGGTGATACTGGAAGATCAGCTGGCAGGGAAGTACTGGAAATGGGTCAGTCATGCTACTGGGGTGGGCCAAATGCCTTGAATGGGGATTTTCCCAGGGCATGTAGGAGAGGAACTTCAACTGGAAGTGGAGATGCTGGGATTCTCCCCTCAACTGCTGGGACTGAGACAAAAGGGGTTTGGCCTAGTCTGATGAGAGTTCTCAGGCAGGTAAGAGCTGTATTTTCTTGGGATCTAGGGGTGCCCTACTGGGGCCAGTGCCATCTGTGAGCAGCGAAGGTCAAGGCTGCTATAGAGCTCCCCTTACTTGAGCTGGGGGTGCGGGGGTCCCCCTGCAGCGGCGGTGATGGGTGGCGGCACATCCTGACTGGGTTTCTGGGACAGCTGTGGTTTTGTGGGACGTCCAGCAGGACCTGGGCCACTGGGCCGGGGCTGCTGTGTGGTAGGTGGCCCAGTGCGAGGTCCGGGACCTGCCTGGCTGGCCTGACGAGTAGGACCAGCAGGGCCTGGGGGTTTCTGGGGAGGGCCCTGGCGCTGCTGCCCTCCGGGTGGGGCTCCTGAGGCTTTTGGTGGAGCTGGACCGGAGATAGATGCCTGACGGGTAGCCTGTGGGGCCCCCGCCTGACGCTGTGGAGATGGAGAGGCTGGCGGACGAGTTGCTGGAGGTGCCCCAGGGCCTCCTGCCACTGGCCGGGACTGGCGGCCTTGACCCTGGGTCATTGGTGTGGCCTGAGATGCAGGCTGCTGAGGTGCTGCTGTGGGACTTGGTAGGCGCTGGGGCAGAGGGCTGCCAGCTGGGGGTCCAAGGCCAGAAAGATGCTGCTGGCCCTGTGGAGGTGGACGCTGCTGCAGTGGAGGTCCCTGGCGCTGAGGTCCTGGGCCTGGCTGTGGAGGGCCTCCTAGGAACAGAGAAAGAGAACAGCAAGTGAGGGTAGTTAGCAAGAGAGGTGAGGCTGTTTGGGAAGGTAGAAACCCAGAAGTCTTGTCCTCACCCTGCGGTGGGGGTCGTTGCTGAGCAGAAGGTCCTGCAGGCTGCTGGGAGGTCTGGCGGCCCAAGGTCAGGGCTCCTGGGGATGGAGTCTGTGGCAGAAGAGTGAAGTAGGAGAGATAAAAATAGTTACCAGAGAGTGGGAGCAACAGCTAATCAGAATGACATGGATTCCCATTTGTACTGGGCTTGGCACCTTTTGTGGCCAGTTAAGGGCAAGTAGATCTATGAGGCCTGTAACTCCATACTTGGTCAGGAGGGTTTTTTTTGTTTTTTAAGTTTTAGTTTTTTGAGACAGGGTTTCTCTGTGTTAGTCTTGGCTGTCTCAACTCACTTTATAGGCCAGGCTGGCCTACACAGAGATCTGGCCTATCTCTGCCTCCTAAGTGCTGGGATTTTAGGCATGTGCCAATGGGCCTGGCTAGTCAGGAGGCTCTTAAGAATGGCAAGGTAGCAATTTATTGAGGCCATATGTGCATAAACATGACAGACACTGTTAGTATACTGATACCTCCTCAATGGCACCAGCTTGATCAAGGGCTGGTCTCCTTCCCAACTAGCTCAATGCCAAGGGTCTGACCTGGCTGTGGGAGCCCCTGCCAGGGGAGGCATCCCGCTGTTGCTGTCTAGGCAGAGCCTGAGTCATCTTGTTGACCACCAGTTCCACAATGAGCTGCTTGTCTTCATCCTGGTGATCACCAATAAGTGGCATGGAAGAGCCCACCACCTGTGGGAGGAAAAGGGATGCAATATTGGGGGAGGCAGGAAGTGTACAGTGCCAATTTACTTTCACTTGGCAAAAAAAAAACATGGTGACTGCAAAGAAAAGAGCTCTGTCTGGTTTCTAATGGGCACAGCTTGTACTCTGTAAAGAATACCTGCAATTCAGTGTCCATGGGAGCAAATCTGGCCGGCTACATGTTTTTCTATGGCTTATGAGCTAAGGTAGATTTCACATCTTTTTCTTCCTTTTTAAAGGAGGCAGAACCATAATCAGACAGGCCAGCCTAAACCCCACCAGTCTAGCCCTGAATTCATAAGCATGATCCTGCCTCACCCTCCCAAGTTGATAGAATTACAGGCATGTACCATAGTCCAGGCTACCCTCAAACTCTTCAGCTCCTGCCTCAGCCTCCCAAGTGCTGGGATTACAGTTTTTTACTTTACCCAACCTCTTATGTCTTTTGTTGTTGGGGGGAAAATGATTTCATATGTGTAAAAGATAGGAAATTTAAACTCAGTGTACTTAAAAGATAAATATAAACACATAAGTTGTACTCATGCATAGCTGAACTAATTTTCCATCTTGTTTATGATTGCTTTTGTACAACTGAGTCAGTAATGAGCTGCATGGTCAACAAAGCATAAATTATGTACTGCTGGTCCTTTATAGAAGATACTTTTGGTCCCAGCTTTATAGTTTACTGGGCACTTTGCCTTGTACAGAGTGCTTTGCTGTGGTTTCTAGGAAACTTCAAAGGTTAACTAAATGCTTTACCATTTACCAAGGTATCTCTATCCACAGAGCACTTTATATGTATCTTAGCAAGTGTTGCCATTCATCAAGGATGTCCAAGTCTTTAATATTGCCATTAGCTAGGGATGCCCCAGATCATACAGTACTTTACAGTTTATATTACCATTCACTGAGAGCATCAAGTCACAAAATGCTTTACAGTTTAGATTGTTTTTTCCATGCACCCACTGTTCCCTTGTGCCACACAAATCCCTGGGTATTCCTACCTCAATAATGTGATCCCTTCCATCCTTGCCATGCAATGCTTCCACTGCGCAGATGTCAAGTCCCCCAAAAATCTCTGAGCACGTGTCTACCCACAACTTGTACCTGCCAAAACAAGGGGCAGAGCAGCATGTCATTGCTCTGCTTAGATGATTCTACTCTACCCTTTCTCCTTGCACTCCTCAATTATTTTTCTTACCTGTCAGACATGGCAATCTGCTCAAGCATGGCGGAGCCTGTGTTGGTCTTCCAGTTCCCTGATACTGATGTTCTCCTAGTGGGGAAGGGGGAACAGACTTAGTAAAGCCTGAGATGCATGGGGTAGGGCCCCCTGAAAGGCCTTTGTCTCTCCACTTACATGTAGGCCTTGTAGTTCTGCCCAATCTTCTGGACACGCACATCATATTTGGCATCAATGAAGGGCTCAGCAGTGGCATATGTCTTAGTCAGTGCCACAACACTTGCAATATCCTGGAAGTCATGTTGGTTGTCTACCTTGACCTGTGGGTATTTGCATGGGATGAAGGCAGTAGTGAGGAGTGGATATATCTGGAGGGATGTGTAGACAAATACAAAGTAGATATGCCAAGGCATTCGAGAATGCATAATTATGGGTATCTTGTTTCATACATGTGCACACAAATATAAAATTGCTTGTATATAACTCTGAATATGCTAAAAGCCACTTCTTTTTTGAAGTGCTGAGGACCAAACACAGGGCCTTGCACATGAGAAGCAAGCACTCTACATCCTTAAACCAAAGTATCCACTTTAAACAGGGAAGTTGACTGAAGTGTGGAATTACATGTCAATAGAGTTGTAAAATTATAGACACAAAAGCTCATTTGTATACATAAAAACACACAAGCTGAGACACACTCAAACTTACAAATTACAAATCTGCTCACTACATAAGAACAGACAAAATCAGCTGGATGAAAAGCATACTGGACCCCAAGAGCCTGGAACATAAAAGATGATGTATGTTCATCACAGAGCCATACTCATATATACACAGCCATATGCTTGGTACACTGGCACAGTAACAGGACATACAAAACTGGCTGATTGCATGAGAATAATATGGGTTGAAAATCAGCTGAATATGAAAATACAAAATCCAATTAGATGAAGACATCCAGAATGCATCATCAAAAGGAATTATTGTTGTGTACTGAGTACACACATGCACAGTTAATTACATACAGTGCCCAAACATGCACTATACAAATATGCATGAATACTCTGCTGGGACTCACCTTGCCCATCCCAGAGTGTGCATGGCCCATCTTCACGACCACAGGGTATGTTGTGCTGCTGAGCTGGTGAAGATGAAGGTAAAAGAGGCATGGTCAGAGCAGTAGTTGGTGACTCATAGAATGTGAGCCATACTGGTTGCCATTTTTTCCCCAGAAAAGGGTTGGTTAAAGACAGGTGAAACAGTCAATAATTTCACAGCAACTTTGAGCCCAGAATTGATTGCACAGCCTTGCCTGTCAATTGCTCCACTCTCTAAGCCCTAAGCTTTTCATATCTGCTTTCCCAGGCAGAGGCCTTATAGATGAAGGTTGAGGGAACTTCCCAGAAAAGAGAAAGTTTGTTTTTATAATGAATAGATGTTGGGATGAGGGTGTATATGAAGGTGTGGTAGTTTTGCAGCAATGAGACCTTCAGCCAAACCTTGTATGTAAGTTTTAACTTTATACACACGCATATGCGTGTGCACGTGCGCGCGCGCGCACACACACACACACACACCTCCAGAACTCAGATTACCCATCCGAAGCTAGAGGTGTCCATATCTATTGAGAAAGACAACCATAGGTTCAAATAACATTTAGTTCTGGGGCTTCGCAGAAATCCGATCAATCATCTCGTGTG
This sequence comes from Pachyuromys duprasi, assembly GCA_028658305.1. NCBI lineage: Eukaryota > Metazoa > Chordata > Mammalia > Rodentia > Muridae > Pachyuromys > Pachyuromys duprasi. The sequence continues at coordinate 118,229,692 of CM053742.1, forward strand.
ATCATTCTGCCAGCCAGGTGCTCTTAGCATGTGACAGCAGCCAGAACTCCTGAGCAGCATGTGCTCCACACTGTTACAACTCTTGGAACACACACATGGGCTCCCTCCCCTTGCTCTTACTTATATAATAGAAGACAACATAACAGAAAGAGCCACACATGCAGTATAGAAGCACACAGAACTCTAGAGGCACACAATAAATTGACATATGCAGCACATACTGGCACATCCACAATGAACAGAAGGATTAATACAACATACAGAAGGTGAATGCACTTCTAGGCATTCACATATCCAAATTCCTATAACTCAGACCTCATCACATTCCTGGGTCCATGAAAAGTATCTAGGCATTCAACATGTTTTTTTCATATCTATAATACAAACATACAGAAAAGAAAGTGCACAGAGACCACTCCTTGGCATGGACATATATTCAGGCAAGTATGTGTTAGGCAAAGATATGTTAAGTCTTCCGGTGCTCTGGGCCAGGTAGAGGGTATGAGGTTGGAGGACCCTAGGCCCACCGTACCTCATGTGCCCCTGACTCCTACTGACAGGGTAGGGATAGCATTTTTGGAGGAGCTCTGGGGCAGTGGCAGTTCCCAGCAGGCACAGGAAGACCCACAGTCTAAGGGTGACTGAACTTCCAATTTCTCCCTTGACGTTCAGGTCTCTCCCTCCCTCTACGGTTTCTTCCTCATTTCCCAAACTAGTGGGGTCATGGGGAAGGGGAGGGCTGAGTGGTGTGGTTTTGGAAAAGTGGATAGTGGTAAGGGTGTCATCCAGGCATCAAGCCAAAGAAACAATGCCAAAATCTCTCTCTCAATCTCTTTCTCGTGTGTGTGTGTGTGTGTGTGTGTGTGTGTGTGTGTGTGTGTGTGTGTGTGTGAAGGGAGAAACCAGGGAAAAACCCTCCACACAAGCATCTTCTCATCACACAGAGAAGCATGAGATATGCACAGTTATATTTGCAACCTTCAACCCTCAGAAGCAACACACACAGACCCATACCTGACTCTTAATAAGATACATGAAACACATCAAGAGACACATGCAGTGCATTCCCAGAGGCACAAACACACCAGAGAGCTGTTGACACACAAGCATATCTACTCCCATCTGGTGAGTTTTCTGGATCCTTTTCATAAACCAGCTTTGCTTCCTCGGTTCCTGAGCTTGAATACTGTGCTGTGGGTGCATGTAAGTGTGTGCCTGTCATAAGTGCATACAGGGGCCTGGGGATTTCCTGGAAAGCTGTAGCCTGGCATCTTGGCATTTCTTCTTCCCAAGACCATACAAAATCCCAGGTAGGTACTGTCTCTCTGGGCCTCAGTTTCCTGATCTATACAAAGGGATAATCGAGACCAAGCACTTAATACTTTGTGGGGATCACCAGGTATTTGTACATGATATCGGATCCCTCACACCTATCCAGTTTGTTGGATAGTAACAGACCAAACACCCCTCTATAAGGTCCTTCCCACTCCTTTTCAAACCTGTACAATAATCTGAATCTAAGCAAAACTGTGCTGACTCAGATTTCATAGTTAAAGAGCTAGCATCAGAAGCAGGGCCATAGAAGAGGCAAGATAGAACTTTCCCTGTCTTTACTCCTCAGTCCTGCCACCTAGTTACTCAGCTCCATGTCTCATCCACTTTCTCACTTCTCACTTTCACAATCAGATGGTTGAAATTTTTGTTTCCTTCCCTTTCTCCCTTTGTACCTCCCCCCCCACAGTAATTTCTTCACTATTATTCCTGGACAGGCAATTTGACCTTCTTTTTGTCTCTGTTTTCTCATTAAATAGTGAAAATATGAATTGTAACTCACAGACATGTTAGAAAGAGAAAAGAAAATCTTAGTATACACATACAGTAAACCTGAATCTTCAAAGTGTTGGTTACTATTATTGTTGTTGTTATTGATTTCACATTAAGGAATAAGGAGGACAATAGCAAAGAAATGACAAAAATCCTGGGCTGGCAATGTGGCCTAGCAGATAAAGGTGCTTGTGCCTCCTTGCCTAAAAACCTGAGTTTGAAGCCCAGAACTCACAGAGAAGGAGAGGATTGGCTACTGAAAGTTGTCTTCTGAACAATACAAGCATATTATGGCACAAGTATAGGTGTACACACTTACATTAAATGTTTTTTTAAAAAAAAAAAACAAACCTTTAAAGGCTCTTTGACCCTCCCCCATACATGACAGGGAGTAACAGCCTGGCTAGATCCCAGGGGAGGGCATTGCAGCCAGCCCTGAGGAGACAAGATGATCTGGGGTCAGATGGAAGGGGAGGAGATCCTCCCCCAGATCCTCCCCCGTTGGTGGACTTGGAGGGGGCGGGGAGGAGATGAGGGAGGGTTGGGGAGGGTGGGAGGGAATGAGGGAGGGGGCTACGCATGGGATGCAAAAAACCTAACATGTGATTGATATAAAAATAAATAAATTTATTGAAAAACCTTTAAAGCAACATTTTGTATGCAGTGAGTACTCTGTTGAGAGCTGGCAGTAAGTTTTTATGTGCTGTGGTTATTGAACTAATCTACCTATGTTAATAAAATTTAATAAGCTAAAGTAAATTTACATGAAGACTTTAGCGATGGTATAGAGTAAGTGCTCAATAAGTAGCTGCTGTAATCACTACCATTTTCAATTTGTGTGTGTGTGAGACAGGGTCTCACTATGTATCTCTTGCTGTCCTGGAACATACTCAAACTCTCAGGATCAGCTTGCCTGCTGAGATTACAGCCATTGCCACTATTATTGGTCTATCCTCTCTATATTAATTGAGGGTGTTAACCAGCCCACAGAACCCTTCCACAAGACCCCAGGGAATATTCCTGCATCATCAGGAAGCTGGTGGGCAGCAGTTATTGCATCCTAGCCCCACCAGGGGTGTGGGCTAAGTTGGTGGGGAAAGGGGCAGAGCAGGATGGGGTGGGGATGGGTTTTCTACTGACTCACTAGCTTCTTTCACCATCATTCACCCCCTCCCTTTCCCCCAAATGCTCACCACACCATTCCCTGCTTGCCAAGATTGTGCCCTGCCTGAGTTAAGATCCCAGGGTCAAGAAGCCTAGGTTTAAATCCCAGTTTTGTCCTGTGACCCTCACAAAGTTCTTCAGTTCTTTGCCTGTTTGGTTTTGTTTCTGTTTATAACAGGGCGCCTTGTAGCCAAGGTTGTTTTCAAATATTCTAAATTTTAGGCTTACTGGTGTGTGCAACCACAGCAAGGTTTTTGGAAAAGGTTACTACCTAGGCTCTGTCTGCATGTCAGTTCTCTCCTAGTTCTGCCACATTTAACTGCCATCTTGGATAAGTTATGAATGCTCTCAGTGTATCAATTTCCCCACTATGTATTTGTGCCTCTTCTCCCATCTCAACTGCATTTTAGTTTTGTCTCCCTTCTACCATCCCTCGCCAAAATGCCAGATCTATTGGGAAAGCCCTTCTTGTGAGATTGTTACACAGTAGACGAAAGGCGTGGGAATGAAGTTATTGGCTTCAGCCATAGGAAGTTTGGGGGATGTGGGAAACTGGAGAGACACAGAGCTTTAGCGGCTTGGCGGTCTTTCCTCTGCCCTTCAAGGCCGCCAGGGAGGAATGTGCATGACGTGGAGCTGGGGGAAGGGGCGCAGTGGGCTGGCTGGCAGAGGAGGGAGTATCTTTGGGCCTATCCTTGGGCCCGCCCCTAGGCTTCGACTCCAGCAGTGGGTGGATGAGTAATGTGTCCAGGAAGCCTGGAGGCTGTGACTTCCCTGCCAACCCCACCCCTCGCATGGACATTTATTCTCCACCGCTCAGTCCCTGCCGCCATCGCAGCAGATCGGCTCCTAAAGAGACACCAGAGGTAAGTGGAAGCTAGGTATCCTGGAAGAACTAGGGTTTGCCTGGAGCCTGTGTTGGAGCAGCTCCCAGGCCCATTCAGTCCCCTGCCATACTAACTGCTCAACCTGGCTTGCTGGTATTAGGATCCCTAGTTAGCCAAGGGGGGATATAAGGGGAGTGGGTCTGGAATGACTGTCCCAAGATGGACACTCTCCAGGCTCCCACATGCCCCTGGCATTCATCTCCAAGTGCTCCAAACCCACAAGCCTTTAATATTTTAAATACTTCCCAACTTGCCAGCGCCCCTGAATTTCTTTATTGTCCCCCAAGTCCCTGCAGGTCCTGTAACTCCCCTGGCCTTCAAACTCCGCCTTGTGCAGCTCCTGGAACTTCAAAAGTTCCCCTACCTTCAAATTCCTTGAGCACTATCATTACCTTAAGCCTCCAATTTCTCCCAGACTCTTAAACTCCCCAATCCTCCCCCGGTTCCCTAAAATCTCAAACCTTCTCTAAATTCCTCAATATCTCTAATTTCTCCAACCCATTATATCTTAATAGCCCTAACCCCCAACCTCCCCTTATAATGTCAGACAGCCCCAATTCTGTTCACTTCTCAAACGTTTCAGCTCCTTTATTCACCAACTGCCACAATTCCATTATCTTCCACTTTGCTCTGTCTCCTAAATGACTGGAACTTAATAAACCTTGAAACCTTCCCAACTGTTTAAGCCCCTAACTTCTTCAGGTTTCTCAGCCCCCCTTAAGATTCCCAGACTTCTCTGTGCTAAACAGTTCCTTAATCTCCCCTGGGCCTGAGAACCACCTAACACCTTCTCTCTCTCAGCAGATAACATTATGGCCCCCTTTGCATTTCTTGCCTCTGGCATCCTCTTGTTGCTATCACTGATAGCCTCCAGTAAGGCCTGTAGCTGTGCCCCACCCCACCCACAGACAGCCTTCTGCAACTCGGATGTAGGTGAGTCTGGCCCCCTTTCTGTCTGTCTTAATATAATAGGGCTCAGGATGGCAGTTATGGCTAGAATGGTTCTACTTACCCTTGTGTAGACCTGCTTTGGCCATACTGACGTCCTTAGGCCTAAGCCCACATTTGTGGTGGCTGTTCCCTCTATCAGGTACATGCTTCTCTGTAGTTATCCATATGGACAACACCTCAAAGGTCATCTTACTGGGGTGCCTGCCTACTTTGTTTATATTTTAGTCCCTGCCATGCGGTACTTCTGATACCCTGTTAAATAATGCCGTTAATGCCACTTCCTAGGGCACAGAAAGGCAGACTTCATTCAGGACCATGGCAATCAGATTTTATAGACAGGGAGTGGGCTTAACTGTCAACATTGCATGGGCAAAAGGAACTCTGGCCAAGGAACAGTTTAGGGATTGGCTAATGGGAATTACTGAGAAGAAATATCATAGACAAGGAGTAAGAGGATTCAGGCTAAGCCCATTAAAAAAAAAAAAAGAGGATCTATTTTTGTTTATGTGTACCATGTGTGGTGTGGGGGTGTCAGTGAAGTCCAGAAGAGTTACAAGTGGTTGTGAACTACCCTATGTGGATGCTGTGAACCAAACTTGGATCCTTTAGAAGAACAGTAATTGCTCTTAACCATTAAGCCCATAAGCTCCAGCCCATAAACTCACTTTTTGTTTTTGAGACCAGGTCTCACTATGTAACCCAGGTTGGCCTTAAACCTTTGATCCTCCTCACTCAGCCTTCCCAGTGCTGACATTACAGGCCTGTGCCGCTACATCCAGTTCAGGATTTTGATGAAAACTGGCCTAGGTAATCATCTGGTGGCCCCATCACAAATTGAGAAAAATCAGATGAGGGTGGGTGTTTTCAACTAATCTGATTTATGATATTTCACTACAACTGGATTTTATAGAGAAACTGCATTGATGAGCTTGGAAGAAGGTTGACAAGCCTGAGTAAATTGTGGTTAAACAAAGAATATTCATCAAACCTCTCCCTCCTCTAATTCTTCATCACACTTAATAGCCTCTAATAATCCAAATACCTTTCCCCTCCCCCTCCAGTACTGGGGATTTAACCTACAACTTCTCATATGTTGGCAAATACTGCACAACTGAGTTACAAACCCAATGCATTGTGTGTTTTATTTTAAAACAGGGTCTCACTAAATTGTCTAAATTAGTCTTGAACTCACACTGTAGTGACCCTCCTTCATTAGCCTCTGTCAGAGCTGAGGTTACAGGACCGTGCCCCATGCCTGGCTACTTAATTTTAGTCTGTCTCCTCCTGGCTTGAATGTGAGCTCCATAAGGAAATGGATTCCTGTGTTTGGGTCACTACTGTGTTCTTAACACCCTGAACAGTGGCTGGCATACATCAGACACTCCAAAATATTTGTTGAGTAAGCCAACAAATGGATATATGAAAAACGCTTAAAACAGTGCTTGAAAAAGTAGACAGTGTATAAATGAATCAACAGATGTGGAAGCCATTAAATGTGTTGTCTCTATTAGAATTATTCTGTATATATGTTTTGCTGTTATGGGCTCATGCTGCCCATTTGACTCCTTATTTTCCCCTTCCTTTCCTTTAGTCATAAAGGCTAAATTCATGGGGTCCCCAGAAACCAACAAGACCACCTTATACCAGCGTTATGAGATCAAGATGACTAAGGTATTTCCCCTCAGTACCTCCACAGCAGTACCTAACCTCTTCTTCCCCTTCAAAATAGAAGCATCTAGCCTTTCATTGGTATGGACGTTTTCTGTAATCTTGTGATTTAGGTATAGGACATCAAAAAAAAAAAGAGAGTGTGGAGTGGGAGGATTATATCAGTAAAAGATACACTTTTTGTTACTCATGGGCAGATGCTCAAAGGATTTGATGTTGTGGGGAATGCCGCAGATTTCCGGTTCGCCTACACTCCAGCTATGGAGAGCCTCTGCGGGTATGTCCACAAGTTCCAGAATTCCAGCGAGGAGTTTCTGATCGCCGGTAAGACCCCGCCCCTTAGCCCTGGGCCACACCCCTTCATCCTCAGATGCTTCCTGGCAACTGGGAGGGGCAAGGCTCTAAAGGCTTGGTTGAAATGGCAGTGGGAGGGCCTGTAATCTAATGCTAATCAAGTGACCCTTCCGGGCACCACCCACTAAATCAAAAGCCTGTTGGTTTCTCTCTTCTCTCACAGGACGCCTACGGAACGGAAATTTGCACATTAGTGCCTGCAGCTTCTTGGTTCCTTGGCATAGTCTGAACCCTGCTCAGCAAAAGGCCTTCTCAAAAACCTATAGCGCTGGCTGTGGGGTGTGCACAGTAAGTGCTTGGATCCAGTTCTCCTAGCGATAATTCTTAGAATGGTTTGCTTCCCAAACCCAATCACTATCTTTGATTTCTCTTGCCATTGCCCCCAACCTGGGATTGCTTTTTTGAAAATTCTAATTGTTCAGTTATCTTGGGACTGCCTGTTCCCTGAACCTTCTCTGTCTCTCTAATTTTCCTTTGTGACTGTACTGAAAATAGTCCTTTCTGTCTCTGATCTTCCGAGATTGGATTTCACTTCCCAGGCACATTCTGCAAGAATTCAAAGTGCTAGTCTCCAAATCCACAGGGATGTGTCTACCATCTGGCAATTTCAAAACTCTTCCCTGATAGCACAAAATATCTTCTGATAGCCCCCACCCCCAACCCCCCAAGCCCGTCATTGAGAGCTCTGCTACCTATTCTCATGCCAACTGTTCTCAGATACTATCAGTTCTCTGCCTGGTGGGACAGTACCTCAGAGACCTGCCTGAGTGACTTAAAGTGACAGTTCCCTATTCACCATTCCAGAACACTGGCTTTCTTTTCCCCAAATGGGAGAAGCTGTTCTTGGGTCTAAACACAGATGCGGCAACACCAAGCCTTCCCAGCAGCTCTACCAGAGGGAGAGTGGAACACTATATAGGGGAAGGAACAGGGGAAGGAGAAGTCCTCAGAGATAGGCCTTTCTCCCCCTTTTCAGGTGTTTCCCTGTTCAGCCATCCCTTGCAAACTGGAGAATGACACTCATTGCTTGTGGACAGATCTGATCCTCATGGGTTCGGAGAAAGGCTACCAGAGCCGTAACTTTGCCTGCCTGCCTCGGAATCCAGGCTTGTGTACCTGGCAATCCCTGGGGGCTTCGATGACCTGAAACCTGTTCCAGGTGGAAGCTGAAGCCTGAATACTATTTACCTTCCCTCCAACTTTCTTTCTCTTAGATGGTGAAATAAACTACGATCACACAGCAGCACTGTTCTGTTTCTCTGTAATGTCTGGGAACAAACTCAAGACACTGATAACCAATGAAATAAAAAAGATGCAAAATGTTGAGTTTGGAGACTAGAAATATAGTTTAGCAGTAGCATACTTGCCTAGCATGTACAAAGCCAAAGGTTTAGTCTCTAGCAAAAAGACAAAAAAAGAAAAGACAAAAAAAAAGACCAGCTTGGTATGCAGAGAGAGTTTATGAAGTCCAGAATGGCCAGGCCTACACATAGAAACTCTGTCTCAAAAAAACAAAACAAAACAAAAAGGTGTTAGGATTTTGTAATTTACCAAAAAAAAGCTACATTGGTAATAATCTCAAAAATTGGCATTAGCATTGGGAACCTGCAATCAACTCAAATTTATAGAATATTTCCTTTACTGAATACTTTAAGACATCTTAGTACAGTAATTTTTTGTTTCCTTTTATCTTCCTGTATATATGTTGGTGTGTATCAATAAAGGCTTGTACGTGCCATGGCAGTCAAATGACAGCCTTGAGTGTCTACCCTTATCTTTATACACCAGGCTAGCTTTCCTGAGATTCTTTTTTCTGTCCCTCCCAGTTTACAGACAGATGCAAGCTACCACTGCCCAGTTTTATATGGATTTGGGGGATTCAATCCCAGGTCTTCATATTTGCATGAACAGTGCTTTTTTTCCTATAAGATAGCTCTACAGTTCCATTTTGCCAATTGCTCTTTTGAGACAGGCTGGCCTCAAACTTGCTGTAATCCTCCTGCCTCTGTTTCTTGATTCCTGGAATTATATTAGACATGTGCCACCCTACAATGCCTACTATAGGAATTTCTAATTCCTACTTGCCCATGCTTCTTTAGTTATTAAAATATCCCACAGCTGAAAATTCCTCTATTAACAAATACCCTATCAACTGGTAAATATTTCTCTGCCTCAGGCATTATCCTGGTAGTCTAATGAAGATGTTCTATCCAAGCCTTTGTACTTTCCAAATCTGATTTAAGTGAAAGGAAGGGGACCTGGAGACATTGCCCTATCCAGGGAATCTGGAAAATGGGACACACCTGGCCTTAAATCCAGAAGTACAGTGAAGAAAAGGATGATGCTGAAATCCTCTAGCTCTGATCTACTTTCCTCTTGTTCTTTTCATTCTAACCAATACTGCAAGAAACACTCACTGTACACAGACATGGAATTAGGGTTTAGTGTACTTATTTTCTTCTTTTCATTTATGGTACTAGGGATTGACCCTAAGGCTTTATATGTGATAGGTAAGCGCCAACATTGTAATACCAGGATATATCCCGTAGGCCCATGCACAGTTTAAAATTAGGACCACCCAGGTCTCAGAACTGGACCCTCAAATTTCTTGATAATCTTTCTCTAAAAAACTTGAAAGTGAAACCTGACTAACATTTCTCTAGGATTTTCAGCTTCTATAGATGGCCCCAGGTCTGTACAACCCCTCCTAGCCTGACACATACTATAAAGATTCTGACCTGGGAACCAGAATTTCAGATTGAGGCATTCAAGAGCACACTGAAGCACTGTGTTGGCATGAATTTGAAAAAAAAAAACACAAACAAAAACTAAAACAAACAAACAAACAAAAAACCCTCCAATATGCCATCTTTAGTGAATAAACGACCATCAAATTCCCTCCCAGCAGAAAAGCCACTATCAACAGGAACAGGTATGCATGGTAGCCTTGTCTACAGTCTTAACACTTGGAAGGCTTAGGTAAGAAGATCACAGGTTTGAAGCCAGCCTGAGCTACATAGGGTGATCTTTTCTCAAACACACACACACACACACACACACACCCCAAAACGCTAAACAAAAAGAGTTAACTCATATATTGGGTTGGGGGTATAGTTCATTGATCTAACATACAAAACATGAAAGTCTATATCTAAAGGATGTTCTAGGTCAGCGCATGTGCCCCTCCCAGGGTTCTCTGTGGTCTTGCCTTATAGTTTTTTGTTTGTTGTTGTTTTTCATATTTCTCAGAGGTTTAAGCAGAACCAAGTTATACTCTATATATCAGGATGGGCAGAAATTTTTAAGAAGACAGTATCTCCTATATTGTTCATACTAGCCTGGAACTTGTTATGTAGCTGAAGCTGACTTTGAGTTCATGATCCTCCTGTTTCAGCCTTCTTAAGCCTGGGGATACAGGCAGGTATCATTATGCCTATCCTTGAACAAGCAGAGTTTGAGCACATAGCACTTACTCACTTGAGTGGGGAATGCCTGCTACAGCAACAGTGTCTACATAAACACTGTGCTAATGGGTATAAGTGCAAGGCAGAGGTCTAGATCCTGTATTGGTCCTGGTAACTTTGTTGATATTGCTTCAGGTGCCTGAAAGATTTTGGCAGCTTCTGACCAGTCACCAAACTCTAGTACCAGCTTCCTGAACACCAATCTGTTCCCTAGAATTCTCAACTATTTTAGCCTTTGGAAGGAAGTAGGGGCTGGCAGGGAGAGGACAAAACTTAGTACTGAGGGCCATTTTCTACCAACCTGTCCACCATGCAGGTAGGTAGGACCTGTACCCAGAACCAGTATGTAGGAGAAAATACTGGCATGACCTAGTGGTCAGTCTACCTGGCACATTGTGCTTCTAAGTAAGAAGCATGGCACACCATCCTCCTCAATATTCCCAGAAGTCAGAACACTGAATTCTGAAGTAGCATGAGTAGCTGGCCTGTTGACATGTCTGCACTCTCTATGTCTGCATTAATGTGCTTCTTCTGCATAGATATCTTCATGGATATCACAGTCCAATCTGAGGCAAATGTGCTTACCAATCATAGTCATAGGCTTCCACTGTATAAATAGCTTTGTAATGCAGGAAACTGAAGCTGTTCCCTGAAAACATCTCCAGAGTGGTTCATCTCTGCACCCTTTATCAACCCACAGGCATTGCAGTCTTGTTGGGGGAAACCCAGTAATGATTGCAATGGCACCAGTGCAGCGTGGACAGAGCTGGCAAATACCTCAGGGTGCACAGAGTTCAGAACAGCATACAAGGTCATTTCCCTGAGAGACCTGACACAAGTTCTTGGTAGTATTTGTAGTTCTGAAAGTCCCCATCTGCCATCACTTTTATAGACAAACCATTGGATATCCTCAAAAGTCACCATGTTCATTTGAGACCCTCCTTGAGGAAAATTCTATCACGGCTGAGATTAAGTGCGTGCAGAGGGTCACAGCCCTCTATGATTTACATAGCATGAGATCTAGTCCAATTTACAAAACCTAGAGATTGGTTTGTCCCTTGAAAAATGGGCATCACAGTCCTTACCCAGACCTATTAGAGTAGTAAGTGTTGGAAGATGATATGAAGATTTTCCCTGTGAGTGAATGAAGTTCTGAGTGAATGTGTGCTGCTAACATTGGCATGAATTGCCAAGAACTCCAGTGTCTCAGCCCCATGGGAGTGGCAAAGCCTTCCCTGAATGATGCTCAGAGGGATGGCAAAGTCTTCCTCAGGAGTCTGAGTGCTAATGCTGACAGTTTATATAGAAAATGGCCACTGTAGCCACCTCCCATATTTATGGCCTGAAGACTGCTCCCTGCAAAGACTGCTTCTATCAAGATTAGCTAACTGAGGAGACAAGATGATCTGGGGTCAGATGGAAGGGGAGGAGATCCTCCCCCGTTGGTGGACTTGGAGGGGGAGGGGAGGAGTTGAGGGAGGGTTGGGGAGGGTGGGAGGGAATGAGGGAGGGGGCTACGCATGGGATGCAAAAAAACCTAACCTGTGATTGATATAAAAATAAATAAATTTATAAAAAAAAAGAAATCCATGTGGCTGGATAACCGGGGAAACTTGATTTGTCTTCATTTGTTGTTATAAAAGAATGGAAATCCCAAATTATGTAGATCTCTGATGTTTGTGAAGAACACATATCTATCTCTAGCTTGTTTCTAGCTGTATACTAAATTAAAAACACCAGTCATTAACAAAATTAACAACAACAACAAAAGATTAGCTAAACTTGCCTCCTTGATTTAACTGTATAGCATAAACACTGTCTCCTTGTTCAACTGTATGCAATAGCCCCACCCCCTGTTCAATTATAACATGGAGGGAAGAGGGATGTGGTTTCTTCATCTGAGAGCCTGGACATCCAATCATAGTTTTTTCTGGGTATGTGTGTCTGTGTTTCTGTGTGTCTGTCTTTTCTCCATTCCCTCAGAGCCCTAGTGAAGTCAAGTCCCTGTGGCCTGCAAGAGTGGCAGCCACTACTTTTTGGATACCTTTTAAATTTTTTTCGGTTTTTAATTTTATGTGTAAGAGTAGTTTTGCCTGCATGTATTTTGTGCCCAAGGAATCTAGAAGATGGAATCAGATTGCCTGGGACTGTAGTTTTGGCCAGTTGTGAACTACCATATGGATGTTGGGAATTGAAGTTAGGTCCTCTGGTAGAACAGCCAGTGGTCTTAGATGCTGAGCCATCTATCTTCAATCCCAGCCCTTCAAAAAAAATTAGGTAAAAACATGTAAATCATGTAGGGTGTGGTGGCACATGCTCTTAATCCCAGAATCAGGAAGGCAGAGGCAGGCAGATCTCCACAATATGCAGCCTAGCCTGGTCTATATAAAAATGTCCAGGTCAGCCAGGACTGTGTAGTGAGACCTAATTTCTAGGCAGGTATGAACCTTGAAGTTGGGTCATATGCATTCCAAATCTTGCTCCTTCCACGTGTTCTTGGGGAAATCAAATTGCTAGTTTGTGTTTCAGTTCCTGCATCTTCAAAATGGGCATAAGAGATACCTAATTCATAAGGACAATGGATGTATGGAATGAAATAAGATGTACAGTGCTTAAAACAGTGCTTACAAGTAGTAGTCATAGTAAACAGAATTTAATGTGCATCTCCAGTAGAGATAATTATCAGTAGTGATTATTATATTGTGTTTAATATTATAAATAATAAACAATGAAAATGATTTAATGTACTCTGGAAACAAAACTCAGTTTAATTCATGATTGTGACAATCTCCCTCCAGAACGTAACATGATCATTTGTAGTATTTTTATTGTAATCCTTATATGCTAATTTCTAGTGTGCAAATCTCTCCTCTGACAAGTGTCAATATTCCCAAAGACTACAAATCTCCCAAATGAGGTATTGTTACTCACTGTGCAATCTTCATTTTGGACAAATCCTACTTCTAGAAATCTCTACCTTTGCCAAAGCTACAGAAGTTAAATCTCCAAGTCCTTGTAAATTCTTCCTTTGATTAGTCCCTTCTCCTCATGGAGACAATCCTCTCTGTCACAAATACCTCACTAAGAAATAATCTTTTATTTCTATTCATAGACCTCTTCTCTATAGACAAATGTCCCTATTTACAAATATCCAGTAGTAATCTACTATCTTTCTTAGTAATTATTCATATATTAACACCTCCCTGTTAACAAATATTTTTTGTGACTATCTGTCTATGACACAATCTTTGTTGGCAAATTTTCCCATTCACAGATTTTGACCTACTACTATATTTCTTCATTTCAGTTAGGCATGATAAACCTCCCCTGTCATATCTTTCTCCAGGCTCCCCAGTAAGCTCCCAAACTGGTCACTCATTGATAATACCACCATTGATAATTATCTCATTAATGATCCTGATAAAAATCCTTCCATTCATAAAAAACCATCTATCCATATATACTTCTTATTGATTGACTCCAGCTGACACATTTTTGATCTTAGGTTTGTCCAGATGGAAAATACTCCTGCTAGAATATATCCCAACATATACCCCATATGGTGAACAATCTCTACTACCCAGTGACAGATGGGGAAGTCAATTTGTGTGTGCATGTTTTACTGGAGATTTAACCTAGGGCTGGGAACATACTTGGCAAGTGGTCTACACTGAGTTACATCACTAGCCCAGAGAAGTTGATTTATGTAAGGCACAGTTTTTTTTTAAATCAATAGTAAAGCTACACAAAAGAAAATAATTATAGCACAAATTCTTCCTGGATAGGAAGTGAAAGGACAGTGTCTATGTAGCCACAACTGGCCTCCAACACTTAATCCTTCTTTTGTCTTCAGAGTGCTAGGCTTAAAGGTATGCACCACCACATCTAATTTAAGTATGAGATAGTTGTTTGTTTCACTTTGTTTTATTGAGACTGGATCTTATGCAGCCCAGGCTTGCTTAGCACTCCTGATCTTACCGCCATTGCCCAAGTGCTATCATTGAATGCATGCACCACCACACCTGGATTTTTGCTTTTGTTGACAGGAGATTGAATGTTCAGGAGGGTTATGGAGATGTCCCAGTGGTTAAGAGCTCTGGCTGTACAATCCTGAAGAATGGAATTCTGATCCTAGCACCCATGTAACTAGCCAGGCATGATCCTGCACACACCAGCTAGCCAAAAGGAGTAGAGACAGGACGATTGTCGGCACTTGCTTACTTCCAGCCTAGCTGAAGAGCAAGATCTCCAAGTTTTCTTCCAGAGAAGACGCTATGTCAAAAGGAATAAGGTAGGGAATACTAGAGGAGAGTACTCACTGCTCTTCTCTGGAATTTATTCACACCCTCTAAAGTGTACATATATCACACATACTAACACTCAAATATACACTTTCAATAAAAAATACTTTTTAAGAAAAAAGACTTGTAGTCAATTGAGGTGAAACATGCCTATAATGCTAACAGTTAAGAGATTGAGGCAGGGGGCTGGACAAAGGTTCAGTGCTTAAGAGCTTATACCGTTCTTCCAGAGGACCTGGGTTTGAGTACTAGCACCCAGACCAGGTGGTTCAAACCACCTTTATCTAATTCTAGTTCCAGGAGGCTCTGACTCCATTGGCCTGTAGGAACTCATTAGACACCTGCACCTGCATATGTATACCCACTCACAGATACACACATACACACATACACACACACACACACACACACACACACACACACACACACACTAAAAAAAACACCAAAATTTAAAAAGAAACTGGAGGAATTGGATTTGGAGTTTCAGGTGAGTCTGGACTTTGTGGTGAGACCATCACTCAGAAACTAAAAACCAATGATAGGGATGTAGCTCAGTGGTAAATAATTTGCTTAGCACACACTCCTGAGATTGATACCTAATGTCACAAAAAGAAAAGAAAAGAAAAAGAATTAATAAAAAGAAAAAAGAGAAAAAAAGAAAGAAAAAGATTGGTTGAGAGTCATTAAGATGTGGCTAAAGCTCCAGAAACATTCCCTACAAACTAGTTCCTGGTTCTAATAGAAACTGCACCTGGTCACCTGAGAAAGTAGGATGAGCTGGTTCATGCTGGCAGCAATGCCTAGGCTTCAAGCAATGCCTAGGCTGCATCTTCCAGATGTGGACAACTTATCTTCCATTGAGCTTGTGTACCTTGCTGAGTTCTTTGTGGAGCTCTCCAGCAACTTCAGATGGAGTTGGAACCCCTTCTCAAGTGTCTACTAACCCTCTACCTCAATATAGGAGCCTCTCTGTAACACCAGATGCTCCTAAATCTATCTCTCAGTCATCCCCAGGCACCTGCCATAAATCCTGCCTTCCTTTAAGAATTAATTTCTCATTGCAGGCCAGTTGATCTGTTCTCACTCTGGAGGCCTTACCCTCAGGCTTTTCTCTGTACCAATTTAGAACAAAAAGTCTCCATTTTAATTCCATTTCTGTTACCAACACAGGAAACTGTGCTTCTAATTTTAGCCTGCAATAGCAAATTTTGTCCCCAACCTATGGAAGTTGGAATTTTGGAGTCTTTGGTATCATGTACATTCTAGTCAAGGCATATCAGGTCATCCTTTACTGACCCTTGGGGCATGGCCTATCCTCACAGGCCCCTGTGGCTGAGAAGCAGCACTCTGCAAGGTTCAAAGCTGAGTCCTTGGAAAGGATTCAACGGTAGAATAAAAGGCCTTTATGAAAACTGACAAAAATGATAACATTGGTCCCTGAATGGCATGCCTGCAACCATCCATTTTCCCTGGGTATTCCAGTTTGTCCCTTGTTCATTCTGCCCCATGACCTCCTTTGCTCTTCTTCATTTCCTTCTTGTCTCTGCTCCTTAACTGTGTTCCCTACTCCTAGCCTTCTCCTTGCTCATTATTCTCAATCCCCTGTTGTGACCATTTTATCCCCCACACTCTGCTACTCCCTATGTCCTCTTCCTTGTCATCTCTGTTCCCTACTCCTGGTCATCTGCTTTTTGTCTGTAGCACTTGGGAGGCAGAGGCAGGTAGGTCACTGTGAGTTCAAGACCAGCCTGCTCTGCATAGTAAGTTCCAGAGCATCCAGGATACATAAATGAGACACTGTTTTAAAACAAAACAATATAACCACTGATCACCCAAAAGAAACTCACACCATCAACATACCTCCTCTGTTCTTCCTATAATTCCTTTTGTCTTCTCCCTCAACCCCAAATTCCCACATTCCTGATATTGTTTATTCTTACCTCAAAGTATCTTCTCTTTACAGAAACTAGGGATCCTAGAACCAGGGAAAAGACTGGATCCAGAAAGGTCTTGGATTGGACACTACTTCCTATAAGCTCTTAGTAACTATTTGCTATGCCACAAGTCATTTAATGTGAGATAGCAAAGGATGGAATTCCCTGTTCTCACAACAACCACCTTAAGTCTGAGTGAGAAAGCTGACCTGGCCAAATCACAAGGCTTGGAGACTGAGAGTGAAGAAAGGTTCAGTTGTGCTTATGAGAATCTTCCTCTGCCCTACTCTCCTTTTTTGATCATTTAGACTCAACCGAGCTAGACAGTCCTCAGAGGAATCCCACCATCCTGCATTCTGCCTGGAAATAGGTGGGACATTGAACTACAGTAATTCCAACCACAGATGGAGCATAGGCATCCCCGTCAAAGCTTCCTGGTGCAGTATGAGGAAGACAACTCCTGTGCAAATCTAGGCCCAGCTTTCTTTGTTGTTGTTGTTTTAGTTTTAGTTTTTTTTTTTTTGAGACAGGGTTTCTCTGTGTAGCCTTGGCTATCCTGAACTTGCTTGTAGACCTCAAGCACACAGAGATCCACTGGCCTCTGATTCCCTGACTGCTGGGATTACAGGTGTGTGCCACCGTGCCTAGCTTAGGCCCAGCTTTTGACCCTGAATGGTTCACAGTGAAGTGGTGGACAAGAGAGAAAAAGTTTTGGTAACTGTGGGGAGTCTAATTTTGTTTATTTGCCAGGCATAGAAGTCCTGCTTTTTGTCCATGACAAAATTACCTCTACAAAGGAAGTCAAGAAACATGGCTGTCCTACTAGATATCAGAACAAAATGAGAATATATTGTTAAGATGCTGTAATTCCAGGTGTGGTAGGACATGCTTGTTATCCTAGCAGGTTGGAAGTAGCGAAGGATCAGGAGTTCAAGGCCAACCTTAGCCACATGAGGAGTTCCCCCCCCCCTTTGGTTTTTAAAACAGGGTCTCTCTGCAAAGCCCTGGCTGTCCTAAAACTCAATATGTAGGCCAGGCTAGTCTGGAACTTACAGAAATCCTTCTGCTTTTGTATCCTGAGTTCTGGGATTAAAGACATGAACCACCATGCCATACATAAGGAGTTTGAGGTCAGCCTAGGCAACATGAGACCATGTCTCATATAATAAACAAACAAATGAATGAATGAACCAAAAATTGACACTGATATAAGTACAGAGACAGAGATAAGGAGAAAAGAACATACATTTCATGTATGTAAAATGTTAGTATATGAAAAGGGTGGCATACTAGATTAGTGGGGAAAAATTACTTATATGATAAAGAGTGAACTGGTACCTACCTACCTACTACAGTTTGGAAACTGCTTGAGTGTGTCCCCAAAGGTGTGTGTGTGTTGGAAGCTTGGTCCACAATGTGGTTGTGTTAATGAGATGGAACTTTTAAGAAGTGAGGATCCAATGGAAGGTGGTTGGGTCATTGGGGATACTGTGCTTGGAAGATATTAATTTATGGGACCTTGGTAAGTTCCCTAGATGGGTAGTTATAAAAAGTATGAGCCTAGTCCCTGAATTGCCATGGCTAGCTGTCTTGTCATGTGATCATTCTCTCATGTATGTACTCTCAGAAAAAACTACAGCACTGCTACATACTGCATATCAAAATCTATTTCAGATGAATGAAGAATATCAATGCAATATTTTATCAATGCTTTAGTCAGTGCTTTACTGTAAAGCCCCTCTTGTTTTTGGTCACTGAAGTTGTTGTTGTTCTCATAACCTATATTTCCATTTGTGGATATAGCTATACCCAGATTTTTAAGTGTTCTTCAATTGTGTTTTTAATAATAATAACTATTGTTGTTATTGTTCTATATGTGTACAATGTATGTGTGGCTAATTCACATGAGCCACAGTGTGTCAGAAGACAACTTTGTGGAGTTGGCTTTCTCCTTCCACCATGGATTCTAGGGATTAAATTTACAGGTCATCATGTGTGTGCAGCAAATGCTTTTACCTGTTGAACCATATTGCTGGCCCATATTTTGTCCTTTGAAACATCAGTCTGTTTGTTCATGTGTAGCATCATAACATTTAAATAATTAAAATCTCATGATGTGTTTGGTAGCTGAGGCACTAGATTCCCTGTAGCCTGGTAGGGTCTGTGCCTCCTCTGAACTTACCTCTGTGAGGGTTCTCCTAGTCATTGTTTTGTGTTTACTCTCCTATGTATATATCCTATCAACTCATTTACTTCTAGATAAAAATTTATTTGGTAAAATTTGATAGTCATATTGTTAGTAAATTAAAGACCTGAGTACGGAAACTGACCTTTTAATGATATCAGTTCATTCTAGCCAAAAGTAAGGAGCAAAAAAAAGTTTGTTTAGTTAACTATATTTTTACATTCTTTAAGAGTGTTTTAAACTTTTCCTCATAAATCTCCACATCCCTTGTAAACTTCATACTGATGCATGTAATTGTTTTCCTTTATGCTTGAAAATTTCACACAGGTACATGATGAAATATGATCATATCTATTTCCCATTTCTCCCTTCAACTTCCCCAATATATCCCCTAACAGTTCCCCCCAATTTCATGTTTGTTTTTATAATCCACTAAATACAGTTACTGAAATATTTTAAAATATTTTTGTTGATATTGTGAATACTTTTTTCTAGTGTATCTTTTATTATTGTTATCTGTGTATCAGAAAACTACTGATTTTCATATATTCATCATACACTCAGCTGTGCTGGAACTACATTATCTTATTGCTTAGGTTAGCATTATTATTGTTTTTTTGTGGGTTTTCTAGGTGTGCCATCATATCATCTACAGAGATATTTTATTATTTTGGGGATCAAATCTGGGGCTTTGTACATGCTAGGCAAGTACTCTGCACTAAGATACATTCATGGCCCAAAATAAGATTGTCAAATGACTATATTTGTTTTTATACAACTAATGGCATTGGTTCAACATTTTTAGAACAATGTCAAAAAGGAGTAGAGACAGTGAACACCTATGCCTTGTTCCTGATCTTATTGGAAGTGCTTTCAGTGTTGTCCATTATGGTGATAGTTTTAGAATTGAGATACAAAAATTTTTATCATGTTAAAGCACTACCAATTAATTTCTATTTTTAATGCTTTTATTAAAATAAGCTGTTAAAAGTTTCCTAAATATCTATGGAAAAATATACTTTTCTTCTTAGAGCTATCTATGGAAATAATATACTTTTCTTCTTAGAACTATCAACATATCGCATTATTGTAATATATTATTTAAATGAAATATTATTGTATTCTTTGATGGAAACTCTCTTGATCTTCCTTCCTTCCATTTTTTGTTGTTGTTTTGTTTGCAGAGACAAAGTCTCACTCTGTAGCCCAAGTTGTCTTGAAATTTACTATTTAGTCTAAGCTAGCCTGGAACTTGAGGCAAGCCTTTTGAACCACCTTAACTGCTATTCTTAATTTATTATTATTATTATTATTATTATTATTATTATTATTATTATTGCAAAGTGGCAAAGAAACAATAAAACAAAGAGAAAAAATAGGACTAAAATACCTGTGAAGGATATGAGGGGTACTCAAGCAGAGACTCCTAGTGGCAGAGGCCATAGAGATTGAAGAGGACACCCACTAAAGAGAATAATCTCCGGGCAGAGCAAGGGGAACACTAATCCACCCACAAAAACATCAACCCAAAATTTACCCTGCCTACAAGATGTGTAGGGATAAAGATAGAGCAGATAGTGCATAGATTGAGGGAATGCCCAATGCCTGGCCCAGCCAAAGACCCACCCTATCCAAGAGTGTCAACTCCTGACTCTTTGAATGACACTTTGCTAAAGTTGCAGACAGGAGCCTGACAGGGTTGTCCTCTCTGAGGCATTACCCAGCAGTGCCTCAAAACAGACGCCAAGACTCAAAGGCAAACATTGGGTGATACGTAGGGAAAAGTGGAAGGAAAGAGAAAAGAACCTGGAGGTGACAGGAGCTCCACGAGAAGATCAACAGAGCCAACTAACCAGGGACCAGAGGAGCTTGCTGAGACTGAAGCATGAAACAAGGACCATGCATGAACTGGACTTAGATCCCCTACAAAGTTATAGCAGATGGGAAACTCAAGCCTCATATGGGTCCTCTAGTAAGGGAAGTGGAGACTGCATTGGATACAGACTCACTTTACCAGCTTTTTGATCACTTTACCCTGGCAGAACTGCCCTGCTAGGCCACAGGGGAAGAGGATACACTCACTACTGATGCAACCTGATGATCTGGGGTAGATGGGGATGGGAGCTCCCCTTTTCTGAGGAAAAGGGGAATGGGGAAGGGAGAAGGAGGAAGGCTAGGACTAGAAGGAGGGCAGGGATGAGGCTACAATAAGAATGTAAAGTGAATAAAAATTTAAAATAAAAAGAATGATAGGTCACATGGGTGAGGGTATTGAAAAACCTAAAAGCTAATGTTTTCTTAATGTGGCTTTATATTTAGTTAATAGTTAAATATTTGGTATTAATATTCATGGGTAAAATTCTGTATGTTTTAATTTTGTGCTGTCAATGTTATAAATACTTTAGAAAAATAATGTGCAAGTTTATTTTTAATTTTTATTATTTGGAATAATTTGTGACTTACAAGTAAAAAAGATAAAATACAATCAGCATAAAAGGGAAAAAGACCCTAAGCATTTTAATCAGATTTTTGAGAGAGGCTCTCATGTAGCCCACGCTGACCATGAACTTGTTATATAATCAGGATGAGTTTGAATTCCTGATTCTCCTGTCTCCACAATTGTTGGGGTTACATGTGTTTACCATCACACCTGATTAAAACTACTTTTTTCTGCACTCTATAGAGTGACCAAAATTTTATAATAATCCAAGAAATCTGCCATTTAATGAATTGTAGGAAATTCAATGAAAATTAAAGATATAATTGTCATGGATTCTTGCACTAGAGTCCAACAGATAATAGGGAAAATCAAAATGAAATCATGCATCCTAAAATTTCTCATAACTAAGTCAAAATGAAGATGTAAGTTGAAATGACACCCAAATTTTCCAAGCAGGGCAGTTTCAGTTGACATACTAAGCAAGGTGTCTCTATTTCCAGCTTTACAAAAAAAGTTAACACGGAGCTGGAGATGTAGCTCAGGTGGTACAATGCTTGCTTTGGATCTGATCTCTAGAACTACATAAAATTGAGCATGGTAACAAGTAACTATAACCCTATTTCTCAGAAGGTGGGCAACAAAAAGATTGAGAGGTTCAGTCACCCTTTGCTGCGTAGGAAGTTTGAGGTCAAGCTGTGATACATAACATGACCCTATTAAAAAATAGTTAAATGAAGTAATTGTATTTTAGCCAGTTATTTTTCTATGGTTCCTCCTCACACCCAGCTTGCTAAGATAGTAAATCTGAAATGACTAATATGATTTTTGTCCTTTGTTTCTGCTTTCTTTGGTTTTTAATATCTATAAAATTAATCTCACTTGCTCAGCTTATTGGGATATTTATTTTGTTACGTGGAATAAGGTGTTGTCTGATTTTAGAATTGAAAATAAAGTAAATTAGAATCATTAAATTAGGAGGCCTGCTTTTTTCTGAAGGGAAACAGAGGAGTTATGGACCTGGGGGAGAGGAGAGGTGTGGGAAAGAACCAGGAGTTGTGGAGGGAGGGGAACTGTAGTTGTTAAGTATTGTATGAGAGAAGAATTTTTTAAAAGAATCATTAAATTGTTGCAATTTTGCCTTTTGACAGAGCAACAGTGGATGAGACAGAACAAAGTCCCATTCCAAGAGAACTGTTTGACCTTGAAGCTCTACACAAGAAGAAGGGAAGTTGTAAACAGTCTGCCAGAGTATTAAAGGCATGCCCTAACATGCACACCAAGCTCATCAACAAGGTGTTGATGTTTAAATAAAATTTAGCCAGATATGGTGCCATATACCTGTTATCCCAGAACTCTGGAGGCTGAGGAGGGAGAATTGTATGACTTCTAGGTCAACTTGTGCTTACACAGTGAGACTCTCTCAGAAAAAAAAGGAAGGAAAGAAAAGAAAAGAAAATCTGCTTAATTAAAATCTGATCATTAATGGAGCAGAGGCTTCCGTGGCTGTACATGGTCAGTAATTCAAACCTTAAATAATTACTTCAAAAAAGTTACAAAATAAACTTGGGGTTGGTGAGGAATAAAATGTGATTCCCACGTTGCCACTTATGATTAATATAGATAGTTTAAACAAATATATGAGCTATGAAAAGAAATAAGAAAATATGGTACAAACACGGGATTGTTAGAAATCAGGCATTCCTCCAGCCTTACTTAAGCAACTCATCACTAGCAGCTAAACTATTTCATCACTACTTGCCAACACTGCTCTGTGCTCTTCTCTACTTAGGTCTGAACCAGCTCTCTCCTTAGCTTAATTACACTATTCTGTATTTTTAAATTATCTTGTTCACACTGCTCTGTGCTCTATTCTACTTATCTCGGAAACACGGCTCTGTGCTCATCTCTACTTTGCTAGATAACACTTTTCTGTGTTCTTCTCTACTTAGCTCAGAAAAACTGCTCTGTGCTCCATCTCCTGAGCTCGTTTACACTGTTCTGTGTTCTTCTCTACCTATCCTGATAACACTGCTCTGTGCACTTTTCTATTTATCTCGGAAACACTGCTGCTCTGTGCTCATCTCTACTTTGCTAGATAACACTGTTCTGTGATCTTCTCCGCTTAGCTCAGAAACACTGCTCTGTGCTTTTCTCTCCTTAGCTTGACTACACTGTTCTGTGTTCTTCTCTATTTATCTTGGTAACGCTGCTCTGTGTTCTTATCTGCTGTGCTAGCTAACAATCTTCTGTGTTCTGTTCTACTTATGTTGAAAACTCTGCTCTGTGCTCTTCTCTCCATAGCTCAAAAACACTATTCTGGTTTCTTCTTTACTTATCTTGGTATCACTGCTCTTTGCTCTTTTCTACTTATCTTGGACACACTACTCTGTGCTCATCACTACTTTGCTAGATAACAGTCTTCTATGTTCTTCTCCACCCAGCTTTTAAACTGTGCTCTGTGCTCTTCTCTGCTTAGCTCAGAAACAGTGCTCTGTGCTAAACTATTCTTACCTAGATAACAGGATTCTGTGCTTTTCTCTACTTAGCTTTGATACTCTAGGCTATGCTCTTGTCTACTTTGCTAGCTTAACAATATTCTGTGTTCTATTTTACTTAGCTACGAAACTGCCTGTGCTCTTCTCTCCTTAGCTCAAAAACACTTTTCTAGTTATCTTGGTAACACTGTTCTTTGCTTATGTCTACTTCTCTTGGAAACACTAGTCTGTGCTCTTCTCTACTTTGCTAGACAACACTCTTCTGTAGTCTGCTTTATTTTTCTAGAAAAAAAAACCTCTTCCATGCTCTCCTCTACATTTCAGATAACACGCTTCTGTGTTATTCTCTACTTAGCTCGGAAACACTGCTTGAGGCTCATCTCTACTTAAATAGGTAATATTGTTCTTTGTTCTTCTCTTCTTATTTTCATAACACTGCTCTGTGCTCTCCTCTCCTTAGCTCAATTACACTCTTCTGTGTTCTTCTCTATGTATCTTAGGAAACCTACTCTGTGCTCTTCTCTACTTACCTGAGAAACACTGCTTTGTTTTCTTCTCTACTTATCTTTGTAAAAATGCTCTGTGCTCTTATCTACTTATGTCAGAAACACTGCACTATGCTCATCTCTACTTTGCTTGATAACATCTTTTGCATTCTTCTCTAATTAGCTCAGAAACACTGTTCTGTGTTCTTTTCTCCTTAGCTCAATGACACTGTCCTGTGTTATTCTCCACTTATCTTGTTAAGAGTGCTCTGTGCTCTTTTCTTTTATCTTGGAAACACTTCTCTGCTCTCTTGTCTACTTTGCTAGCTAACAGTCTTCTGTGTTCTGTTCTACTTAGTTGGGAAACTCTGTTTTGTGCTCTTCTTTCCTTAGCTCGAAAACACCATTCTTGGTTCCTTTCTACTTATCTTGGTAGCACTGCTCTCTGCTCATTTCTACTTATCTCAGAAACACTGCTCTGTGCTCTTATTTCATTAACTAGATAAGAGTCTTCTATGTTCTTCTCTACTTTGGTAGATAACACTCTTCTGTGTCATTTTCTAGTTAGCTCAGAAACACTGCTCTGGGCAAATCATTTCCTACCTAGACAACACACTTCTGTGTTCTTCTCTACTTAGCTCAGAAATACTTCTCTCTGCTCTTTTCTACTTTGCTAGCTAACAATCTTCTGTGTTCTATTCTACTTCTCTTGGAAACTCTGCACTGTGCTCTTTTCTCCTCAGCTCAACAACACTATACTAGGTTCTTTTTCCTTATCTTGGTAACACTGTTCTGTACTCATTTCTACTTATCTCTGAAACACTGCTTGGTGTTCTTCTCTGCTGTGCTAAATAACACTCTTCTGTGTTTTTCTATTCTTATTTTGGTAATACTACTCTGTGCTCTTCTCTCCTCAGATCAATTAAACTCTTCTATGTTCTTCTCTACTTATCTTGGTAACCCTACAGAGTGCTCTTCTATCCTTACCTCAATAACACTGTTCTGTATTCATCTCTACTTATCTAGATAACGCTGCTCTTTGCTCTTTTATAGTGATGTTGGAAATACTGCTCTGTGCTCATATCTACTTTTCTAGATAACCATCTTCTGCGTTCTTCTCCACTTAGCTTTTAAACTCTACTCTGTGCTCTTCTCCTCTTTGCTAGATACACTGTTCTGTGTTCTTCTCTACTTAGCTCAGAAAGAATACTCTGTGTTCTCCTCTACTTTGCTAGATAACACTCTTCTGTGTTATTCTCTACTTAGCTCAGAAACACTGCTCTGTGCTTTTCTCTACTTTGGTAGATAAAACTTCTGTGTTTTTCTCTTCTTTGCTAGATAAAACTCTTTTGTGTTCTTCTCTACTTTGGTAACACTCTTCTGTGTTATTCTCTGTTTAGTTCTTAAACACTGTTCTGTGCTCTTCTCTATTTAGCTCAGGAAACACCAATCTCTCTCCTTAGTGAGCTCTCTCCTTAGCTCACATATATTGCTCTGTGTTTTGCTCTACTTTGGTAGATAACACTCTTCTGTGTTATTCTCTACTTAGCTCAGAAAAAACTACTTTGTGCTCTTCTCTACTTTGCAAGATAATACTCTTCTGTGTTATTATCTACTTAGCTCAGAAACACTACTCTGTGCTCTTTTCTACGTTGCTCAACAACACTGTTATTGTTCTTCTCTTCTTAGTTTGTAAACACTGTTCTGTGCTCGTCTCTCCTTAGCACTCTTACACTCTTTTGTGTTCTCTACTTGTCTTGGTAACACTGCTCTGTGCTATTTTTTACTTATGTTGGAAACACTGTTCTGAGCTCATCTCTACTTTGCTAGATAACTCTTCTGTTTTCTTCTCTACTTAGCTGTTTAACACTGCTCTGTGCTCTTCTCTCCTTTGCTCAATAACTCTTTCCTGCATTATTCTCTGCTTATGTTTGTAACACGGCACTGTGTTCTTTTCTGTTCATCTCAGAAACACTGCTCTGTGTTCTTCTCTACTTATTTGGTAATACTGCTCTGTGCTCTTTTCAACTTACCTTGGAAACACTCCTCTGTGCTCTTTTCAACTTACCTTGGAAACACTCCTCTGTGCTCTTCTCTATTTTGCTAGATCACACTCTTCTGAGTTCTTCTCTACTTAAGTAAAGAACACTGATCTGTGCTCCTATCTCCTTAACAGTGTTCTGTGATCTTTTCTACCTATCTTGTTCATATGGTTCTTTTTCTTTTCTACTTACTTCAGAAAAACTGCTCTCTGCTCTTCTCTACTTTGTTAGATGATACTCTTCTGTGTTCTTCTCTAAGTAGCTCAGAAAAACTGCATGGCACTGCTCTCTCCTTAGCTCTTTAACACTGTTCTGTGTTCTTCTCTACTTATCTTGGTAATAGTGCTCTGTGCTCTTTTCTACTTATCTCAGAAACAACACTCTGTGCTCTTCTCTATTTTGCTATATAACACTCTTCTGTGTTCTCCTCAAAGTTTGGAAACACTGCTCTGTGTTCTTCTCTACTTTGTTAGATAACACTTTTCAGTGTTCTTCTCTAAGTAGCTTGGAAACACTGCTCAGTTCTGCTCTCCCCTTAGATTGATAACACTGTTCGGTATTTGTTTCTAATTATCTTAGTAACACTGCTCTGTGGTCTTCTCTACTTAGCTCGATTACACACTTCTGTGTTCTTCTCTACTTGTCTTGGTAACACTGCTCTGTGCTCTTTTCTACTTTTCTCAGAAAGAATGCTCTGTGCTCATCTCTACTTTCCTAAATAACAGTCTTCTGTGTCCTTTTCTATTTAGCTCAGAAACACTGCTCTGTGCTCTTCTCCCATTAACTTGATAACACTGTTCTGTGTTCTTCTCTACTTTTCTTGGTAACACTGCTCTCGTCACTTTTCTACTTAACACAGAAACACTTCTCTGTGATGATCTCTACTAGATATCACTATTAGCTCAGAAACACTGCTCTGCGCTCTTCTCTCCTGAGCTCAATAACACTCTTCTCTGTTCTTCTCCACTTATTTTGGTAATACTGCTCAGTACTCTTTTCTCGTTATCTTGGACACACTTCTCTGTGCTCTTGTCTACTTTGGTAGATGACACTCTTCTGTGTTCTACTCTATTTAGCCCAGAAACAGTGCTCTGTGCTCTTCTCTCCTTAGCTCAAAAACTCTATTCTGGTTTTGTCTCTACTTATCTTGGCAACACTGTTCTGTGTTCTTTTTTACTTATCTTGGAAACATTTATCTCATAAAACTTTAAATGATTACTTCAGGAAAGTTACAAAATAAACTTAGGGTTTGTGAGGAATAAAATGTGATTCCCAAGTTGCTACATATGATTAAGATAGACAGTTTCAACAAAAATTTATGAGCCACACAAAGAAACAAGAAAACATGGTACAAACGCTGTGACTGTTAAAAATCAAGCACTCCTCCAGCTTTACTTCAGCAACTCAGCCCCTGCAGCTAAGCTATTTCATTACCGGTTGCCAACACTTTAAAAGTTTCTCTCCTGCACAGATTACTCTCTTGCTCTCTGTCTTTGGGTCTTTCTACTGTCTCTCTCTTGCTTTGTCTGTCTCTCCCTTTCTCTCTGTCTCCCACATGTCTCTATTCGTAAGGCCTTTCACTACCCAAACCCCCAATAAACCTTTTGCTGAGATCTACTGTGTGGTGTGATTTCTGCTGGGGTATTTCTTGGCTCCAATCCATCAACGTACTCTGCCACTAACTACTTATTTGGGTGGTGATGAATAGGTAGGTTCTCCCAATGCCTCTATACCCTCCTTCCATCAGAGGTCTAAGACACAGCAGCCCACTCCAGCTGCAATAAATTCACCCTGTGCTCCACCAACTGATTGATTCATCACCACAATCAGTGAATGATCCCTCACACTTAAATGCTTAAGTGCTTTCCTGAGTCTCTGGTACTCTTGGAGGCTGTAGTACCCAGCTATGAACCTTTCCCCTGTATGAGACTTAATTTTTTAGCTCAGTTTTTACCTTTCATATTCATTGAAAAGTTCTGGTACCAGGTGCTGAGTCTCTTCTTGGGCTTAGTCAGGCTAAGCCCCTGACTCCCCCAACTGTGAAGTTTTGCCTTACTTATTCAGTCTCCTTAAGTCCTTGGAGTGTCTTGGACTTCAGTCCTTGGATCTCCCCCTCTACCTCACCTGTGGGATACCTCTCTGACCTCTCCACTTAGTGCCTGACTTAAGGGCCTCTCAATTTATCCACCTTTCCAGTCGAATTTCGACACCCCTTAGGTAATCAACACAAATATGCCCAACTAATGGTACCGTAGATACCAATATTATAAATATTATAAATATTGGTATAAATATAAATATCACAAGAGACTGGAACAGAAGAAAAAACTTCCCATTCCCTCTTTCCAAGCCCTGTTCTTTTCTGTCAACCCCACCCTCTTTGTAAATGTCCTGCCTTTAAGTTAAGGTTGATGGATCTGTAAGTGTACTATAAAGTAGGAGCTGGAGCTGGACCATCAGGAGTAAAAAAGTAAAGGAGCAGGCCAGCTGTAGGTGCATACACCAAGCAAGCCCCTTTTCTCCTCTGTAGCACTTGCTCCAAATGAAGCTGCTAATCAAACTCTCCTAAAGTCTGTATTGATCATTTGTTTGTAAATTTGATTCCAAATTCTAGAGTCTGATTCTTTAGCTGCTGCTTTTCTCTGTCCTGCTGTGGCCTCCATATAGGCACCTATGTGCTTTTCTGGCTTCTGTAGGCTGCTTGCAACCATGTGGACATCTCTCTTCCCTCCTCTCTCCTGACTATCTCTGGTTCCAGCCTAAAGTTCCACAATTTCAGCCCTCAGTTCCCTCTTGGAGCTTATAATTAACATACTGGCACAGGGTTCAGTTTTTTGGCTTTCTCTTCCTTCATGGACTCAGATTTTATTACAGCAGTTTTGCTTCAGTACAGCTCAATGGCCAAAAAATATTTTTAGTAAACTCAGTTTCCAAATTCTCACAAATTGTTTAGCAAGTGCTTCAGAAAAATGATCCCCAAATATCTTATATCTAAAGTTACTTCACTCTACATTTTCTCTACTTCCCATTCTTAAAATCTTTTATTTCTATGATTCCTTTACACTTTGCTCTCAAAGAAAATCTTTTAAGATTATGCTATAGATTCTTAACTCAGGATTTTCAATTTCATTGGGTATGGTTTAAAATCTATAAAATCTGTAACAAAATTTGGCTTTAAACTTGTAACAGAAGTCTTATAATCAAAATCTATTATTATGTGATTCAACTCTTGTTGTGAGTGTATGTAAATTGGATTTAACTCTGTGTATATGTAACTTGGATTCAACTCTATGCATGTGTATGTAACTTGGATTCAACTTTCACCAAAAATATGTACCTACACACACACACATACTAGGAAACATATGTTTTTAAATAGCAACCATGTGGTTCTCCTCCATCTTATCTGATAACATCATCAGGATATAAGCAGCCACATGGCTGGAACTATCTTTAAGGTTAAAGAGTTCGTGTCATATGACTTCACCATCTTAAAATGACTACATGGCATAAAGCAACAACTGTAAAACTTCTTTGTCTTAATGAGCTCTCTGTTTATCACTGTATCTCTGTTTAGACTAAGGAAGCAACATGTCTCAAGTATTTTGGATTGGTATGGATTTTGTATGATAATAAAAATTTAAGGTTATTTACTACAACATACTATATATATGATTTAAGTCTGGTTTAGAATATATTGTATATAGTGGTAAAAATTTAAGGTTATGAAGGTCTACTAAGATTAACAAAAGCTGATTTAAGATATATGTCTAACTACTTATGTCTTTGCTAACTGTTTAACACCAAGTTGATAGAAAATTTAGATAAGTTACAACATGTGTTTGATAAGTAAGGTATATTTGATAATTAAGATTATCAAAGGGCTGCTCAGGTTTACAGTAGTGTTTATCTAGCTTTTTTATCTTTTAAGACTTAGCTGTTTAGATAAACTAAGCCATACAAAAACTGCAATATTCTATAATGGTGCACCATAAAAGGATCAGTAAAGTGGCCAGTCTCTCTGTGAACTACAACTATGATTAGAAAGTTTAATTTATTCAGGGAGGCAGAGGCAGGCAGATCTTTGTGACATAAGGGTAGCCTGATCTACAAAGAATGTCTAGGACAGCCAAGGCTACACAGAGAAAGCTTGTCTTAAAAAATAAACAAAAAGTTTTATTTTAATACTAGAAGAGCTTCAATTATCTACGTACCCAGAGAGGATATACAAGAAGGAGGACTCAGGTTGGTATGATCAATGCTTGTTTGAATGAACAAATGGGATGGACATTGAGTGGAGGAGAAAACAAGCAACAGAACAGGAGCATGCCAAAGAGGACCTCTGGGGCGGGGGGGTCAATGTAGCGATGTATCAGAGCAAATATTAAGACTCCAGATCAAGCCTCTGACAGAGAGCGAGAAGTAATGATAGATCTGGGGGAGGTTGTTGAGACTTGGGGAGAACAAGAGCTCCACAAAGACCAAACTGAGCCGGGCACAGGGTTCTTGTAAGAGACGGTTTCTACAATCAAGGACCATGTGTGGATGTGGACTGGAACCCCCGCACGGATGGGGCCCATGATAACTT